>JASTWF010000540.1:166905-208911 GCA_030390025.1 Squalus acanthias | reverse complement strand
CATTCCCCGCAACCCCCAGGAACAGACTCTGGTTACACTGTGCCCATTCCCCCCCCTCCCCAGGAACAGACTCTGGTTACACTGTGCCCATTCCCCCCCTCCCAGGAACAGACTCTGTTACACTGGTCCATTCCCCCCCCTCCCAGGAACAGACTCTGGTTACACTGTGGCCCATTCCCCACCCCCCCAGGAGAGGGAACAGACTCTGGTTACACTGTGCCCATTCCCCCCCCCCCAGAACAGACTCTGGTTACACTGTGCCCATTCCCCCCCTCCCCAGGAACAGACTCTGGTACACTGTGCCCATTCCCCCCACCCCCCAGGAACAGACTCTGGTTACACTGTGCCCATTCCCCACCCCCCCAGGAACAGACTCTGGTTACACTGTGCCCATTCCCCCCCTCACCAGGAACAGACTCTGGTTACACTGTGCCCATTCCCCCCCTCCCCAGGAACAGACTCTGGTTACACTGTGCCCATTCCCCACCCCCCAGGAACAGACTCTGGTTACACTGTGCCCATTCCCCCCCTCCCCAGGAACAGACTCTGGTTACACTGTGCCCATTCCCCCCTCCCAGGAACAGACTCTGGTTACACTGTGCCCATTCCCCCCACCCCAGGAACAGACTCTGGTTACACTGTGCCCATTCCCCCCCCCCCCCAGGAACAGACTCTGGTTACACTGTGCCCATTCCCCACCCCAGGAACAGACTCTGGTTACACTGTGCCCACTCCCCCCCCCTCCCCAGGAACAGACTCTGGTTACACTGTGCCCATTCCCCCCTCCCCAGGAACAGACTCTGGTTACACTGTGCCCATTCCCCCCACCCCCAGGAACAGACTCTGGTTACACTGTGCCCATTCCCCCCACCCCCAGGAACAGACTCTGGTTACACTGTGCCCATTCCCCCACCCCAGGAACAGACTCTGGTTACACTGTGCCCATTCCCCCCCCCCAGGAACAGACTCTGGTTACACTGTGCCCATTCCCCACCCCCAGGAACAGACTCTGGTTACACTGTGCCCATTCCCCCCTCCACCCAGGAACAGACTCTGGTTACACTGTGCCCATTCCCCCCTCCCCAGGAACAGACTCTGGTTACACTGTGCCCATTCCCCCCCCCCAGGAACAGACTCTGGTTACACTGTGCCCATTCCCCCCCCCCAGGAACAGACTCTGGTTACACTGTGCCCATTCCCCCCACCCCAGGAACAGACTCTGGTTACACTGTGCCCATTCCCCCCTCCCCCAGGAACAGACTCTGGTTACACTGTGCCCATTCCCCCCTCCCCAGGAACAGACTCTGGTTACACTGTGCCCATTCCCCCCACCCCAGGAACAGACTCTGGTTGCACTGTGCCCATTCCCCCCTCCTCCCCAGGAACAGACTCTGGTTACACTGTGCCCATTCCCCCCACCCCAGGAACAGACTCTGTTGCACTGTGCCCATTCCCCCCACCCCAGGAACAGACTCTGGTTACACTGTGCCCATTCCCCCCCCACCCCAGGAACAGACTCTGGTTACACTGTGCCCATTCCCCACCCCCAGGAACAGACTCTGGTTACACTGTGCCCATTCCCCACCCCCAGGAACAGACTCTGGTTACGCTGGGCCCATTCCCCCCCCCCCAGGAACAGACTCTGGTTACACTGTGCCCATTCCCCCCACCCCAGGAACAGACTCTGGTTACACTGTGCCCATTCCCCCCACCCCAGGAACAGACTCTGGTTACACTGAGCCCATTCCCCCCCACCCCCAGGAACAGACTCTGGTTACACTGTGCCCATTCCCCCCCCCTCCCCAGGAACAGACTCTGGTTACACTGTGCCCATTCCCCCCACCCCCCAGGAACAGACTCTGGTTACACTGTGCCCATTCCCCACCCCCAGGAACAGACTCTGGTTACACTGTGCCCATTCCCCCCACCCCAGGAACAGACTCTGGTTACACTGTGCCCATTCCCCACCCCCAGGAACAGACTCTGGTTACACTGTGCCCATTCCCCACCCTCCCCAGGAACAGACTCTGGTTACACTGTGCCCATTCCCCCCACCCCCCAGGAACAGACTCTGGTTACACTGTGCCCATTCCCCACCCCCAGGAACAGACTCTGGTTACACTGTGCCCATTCCCCCCACCCCAGGAACAGACTCTGGTTACACTGTGCCCATTCCCCACCCCCAGGAACAGACTCTGGTTACACTGTGCCCACTCCCCCCCCCTCCCCAGGAACAGACTCTGGTTACACTGTGCCCATTCCCCCCACCCCCCAGGAACAGACTCTGGTTACACGGTGCCCATTCCCCCCCTCCCCAGGAACAGACTCTGGTTACACTGTGCCCATTCCCCCCACCCCAGGAACAGACTCTGGTTACACTGTGCCCATTCCCCACCCCCAGGAACAGACTCTGGTTACACTGTGCCCATTCCCCCCACCCCAGGAACAGACTCTGGTTACACTGTGCCCACTCCCCCCCCCCCCCCTCCCCAGCAACAGACTCTGGTTACACTGTGCCCATTCCCCCCTCCCCAGGAACAGACTCTGGTTACACTGTGCCCATTCCCCCCCCTCCCCAGGAACAGACTCTGGTTACACTGTGCCCATTCCCCACCCCAGGAACAGACTCTGGTTACACTGTGCCCATTCCCCACCCCCAGGAACAGACTCTGGTTACACTGTGCCCATTCCCCCCCCTCCCCAGGAACAGACTCTGGTTACACTGTGCCCATTCCCCACCCCCAGGAACAGACTCTGGTTACACTGTGCCCATTCCCCCCCCTCCCCAGGAACAGACTCTGGTTACACTGTGCCCATTCCCCCCCCTCCCCAGGAACAGACTCTGGTTACACTGTGCCCATTCCCCACCCCCAGGAACAGACTCTGGTTACACTGTGCCCATTCCCCCCCCTCCCCAGGAACAGACTCTGGTTACTCCCTGCTCATTCCCAACTCGAGTAACAGAGTCTGGTCACACTGTGCTGATGTGGCTGTCGGAATCTCCCCAGGGTTGTTACCTGTTTCTTGAAGTGCTGGCACTCCTCAGGGGTGAGCGTGTCTGCTTTCGCAATGAGTGGAATAATGTTCACCTTCTCGTGTAAACGCTTCATAAACTCGATGTCCAAAGGCTTCAGCCTGGAAGAGAGTGGGAGAAGCTGAGAGAGCTGGAAGAGGACGCCCTGGGTAAAGTAAAACAAATGCTCTCCTCCGCTCTGACTACCGGCTCTGCCTGCACTCACTCTTCTGCTGCCATCTCCCACTCTCCCCCACCACACCCAGGGTGGCTGAGGACCCAGCCAGGCACAACATGCCTCATCATTGTGCTCCTGAGCCTCCCTCCTGTGGGATTGTTGCTGCAACCTGCTATGTCCTACGTTACTGACTGCTCAGTGCCCAACACCACCACACTACAGGGCACTCACCGTGCTTCATCCATTTCCCAACACAAGTACAGCACGGGTTAGATACAGAGTAAAGCTCCCTCTATACTTTCCCAAACACTCCCCACTCCCCTCCGCACGCAGGGCTCACCCGTGTCCTGACGGAGCGATGAAGTACAGGCAGCAATGCACACGTGTGTCCGACATTTGGCGCCGGTTTACTCGGGACTCGGAATTTAGGAAATCCTCGAACTTGCTGTCGATGTAGTTTATGACTGGCTGCCAGCTGCAAGAGATCAGAAATGAGAGGTGAGGCATTCAGTGACAGCGAACCTGCATCCACCGCTTCCCCGGGCGCTCCCTGCATCCACCGCTCCCCCGGGCGCTCTCTGCATCCACCGCTCCACCGGGCGCTCCCCGCATCCACCGCTCCCCCGGGCGCTCCCTGCATCCACCGCTCCCCCGGGCGCTCCCTGCATCCACCGCTCCCCCGGGCGCTCCCTGTATCCACCGCTCCCCCGGGCGCTCCCTGCATCCACCGCTCCCCCGGGCGCTCCCTGCATCCACCGCTCCCCCGGGCGCTCCCTGCATCCACCGCTCCCCCGGGCGCTCCCTGCATCCACCGCTCCCCCGGGCGCTCCCTGCATCCACCGCTCCCCCGGGCGCTCCCTGCATCCACCGCTCCCCCGGGCGCTCTCTGCATCCACCGCTCACCTGGGCGCGCTCTGCATCCACCGCTCCCCCGGGCGCGCTCTCACTCACGAGGTTTTTCTTAAAATTGTGACTACTTCCACTCAGGATAATGCTCGAGGGCGCTGGGGGGAAAGGACTTGCATTTCCACTGCGCCTTTCATCACCTCAGGACGTCCTAAAGCGCTCCACACCCAATGAAATACTTTTAAAGTACAGTCACCATTGGAATGTAGGAAATGCGGCAGCCTATTAGTACACAGGAAGATCCCACAAAGATAAATTAGATAAATGGGCGGGGGCGCGGGGAGGAGACAGGTTAAATGTTCTATCCTTTATCTTTTTGCAGCAGGGCCTGAACCTACCAGTTGCTGTTGTCCACCGCATCTCCAAACCCTGGGGTGTCGACGACGGTCAGTGTGAGCTGCACACCTCCTTCTTTAACCAGAACCTTTGCCTGTTCAACCTGGAAACACAGGTAAACCCGACTCAGGCCACCAGTTAAAAAGCATCTCGCTTCTCAAACATTTACAATCAAAGCGGAGAGAGCAAGCCTGAGGGGAAACAGTGCTAGAGGACAACAGATAAAGGAGGGGGCCCTGCGGGAGGGATGGGGGCACCGCCGGGGGAAGGGGAGAGAGAGAGAGAGAGAGAGAGAGAGAGAGAGAGAGAGAGAGAGAGAGAGAGAACGAGAGAGTCCGCGGGGGGGGGGGGGGGGGGGGGGGGGGGGGGGGGGGAGAGAGGGAGGTTGTCGGTTGTCCGTGGGAGGGGGGCCGCGCCGGGGGCGGGGGGAATGGAGGGGGCTCCGTGGGAGGGGAGAAAGCGAGCCTGAGGTGGTGACCCCACGGCTACAGAAGATACAGGAGGTGAGTTACCACCAGACAGGGAAGGAGCAAGACACAGGTTGTGCAGGAATTCACCAAGCCAGTGACACTCGCTAACTGGTTATAGTTTTCAATACCGACAAGGGTGACAACTCCTTGGAGGAATGCAGAACGGAGGAAGAATCAAACCGCCGGTAGTTAGGTGAATAGGTAGGCATTTCCGTTATGACAAACGTGATTCCCGAATGGTATGTGGTCTCTTTGGCACCAGGGTAAAGGATATCATGGAGCGGGTGCAGGACATTCTGCGAAGGGAAGGGGAGGAGTATGAGTGTGTGCGTGATCTCTTAACGGCGTGTTTCTGTCTGTCTGTCTCTCCGTGAGTGTGAGTGTCTGTCTGTCTATCTCTCTCCATGTTTGTGTGAGTGTGCGCCTGTCTCTGTGTGTGTGGTGCGTGTGTGTGTGTCTCTCTCTCCCCGTGTGTGTGTGCGTTTGTGTGCGTCTCTGCGCGTGTCTCTACCTGTGTGTGTGTGTCTCTCTCTCTCTCTCTCTCTATATATGTGTGTCTGGTATTCTGCAGGCCTTTTGCAGACTTTCTCTCTTTATATTTGACTCTGTGCACGAAGTGGCAGAGTTGTGCCCCTTGAGCGGAGGAATGGTGAGCTCCAGGCCCACATCGATGCAATGTGGGGAGGAGAGGATTTTGGCAGACATGGTGCAGCAGAGAATGGGAAGTGGGGGAGCACCTATAGTGGGAGGAGGAGGAGACATGCGGCACCAGTAAAAACTTGCATTGATATAGAGCCTTTAACGCAGTAAAACGTCCCAAGACGCTTCACAGGAGTATTATCAAATAAGCATTGACGCCAAGCCATATAAGGCGACATTCGGGCAGGTGACCAAAAGTTTGGTTAAAGAGGTAGGTTTTAAGGAGTGCCTTAAAGGAGGAAAGAGAGGTAGAGAGGTGGAGAGGCTGAGGGAGGGAATTCCAGAGTTTAGGGCCTAGGCAGCTGAAGGCACGGTCACCAATGGTGGAGTGATTGAAATCAGGAATGCTCAGAGGCCAGAATTAGAGGAGCAGAGATCTCAGAGGGTTGTAAGGCTCGGGGAGATTAAGGAGATGTAGAGGGGCGAGGCCATGGAGTGATTTGAAGACAAGGATGAGAATTTTAAATTGCGACATTGCCAGACAGGAGCCAATGTAGGTCAGTGAGCACAGGAGTGATGGGTGAACGGGACTTGGTGCGAGTTAGGATACGGGCTGCAGAGCATTGATGAGCTCAAGTTTACGGAGGGTGGAAGATGGGAGGCCAGCCAGAAGAGCGTTGGAATAGTCGAGTCTAGAGGAAACAAAAGCATTGAAGAGAGTTTCAGCAGATGAGTGGAGGCAAGGGTGGAGACGTGTCATGTTACGGCGGTGGAAAGAGGCTGTCTTGGTGACGGAGAGGATATGGGTTTGGAAGCTCAGTTCAGGGTCAAATATGATGCCAAGGTTGCGAACAGTCTGGTTCAGCCTCAGTGACCATGGAGAGGGGATGGCGTCGGGAGCTAGGAGTTTGCGACGGAGACACAAGACAATAGCTCCGGTCTTCCCAATATTTAGTTGGAGGAAATTCCTGCTCATCGAATGCTGGATGTGGGACAAGCAGCATGACAAATCCGAGATAGTGAAGGGGTTGAGAGAGGTGGTGGTGAAGTAGAGCTGGGTCTTGTCAGTGTACATGTAGAACCTGACGTCGTGTTTTCGGATGAGGTCGTCGAGATGCAGCATGTAGATGAGAAATAGGAGGGGGCCAAGGATAGATCCTTGGGAGACACCAGAGGTAATGGTGCGGGGGCGGGAAAAGAAGCCATTGCAGGAGATTCTCTGGCTACAACTGAATAGATAAGAATGGAACCAGGCGAGGGCAGTCCCCCCAAGCTAGATAACAGAGGAGAGGCATTGGAGGAGGATGGTGTGATCTACCGTGTCAAAGGTTGCAGGCAGGTCGTGTAAGGCGAGGAGGGATAGTTTACCACGGTCACAGTCACATAGGATGTCATTTGTGACTTTGATAAGGGCCGTTTCAGTGCTGTGTCAGAGGCGGAAACCTGATTGGAGGGATTCAGACATAGGGTTCCGGGAAAGATAGGCACGGATTTGGGAGGCGACAACATGTTCAAGGACTTTGGAAAGGAAAGGGAGGTTGGAGATGGGGCGGTCGTTTGCAAGGACAGAGGGGTCAAGGGCAATGTTCCCTGTAATTTTGTTTGTGTGGGCCATTCAAAGTACCAGGCACACACGGTCGTTCTCATTGAAAAGCCGGCTGCGTGGGTTCCCTGGAGCGCTGGGCGGCCGCACTGCTTACAGGGAACAGTGATCAAGGGTTGTTTTTTCGAGGAGGGGGGCGATGACGGCAGATTTGCAGGGGAAGGGGGACAATACCTGAAAAGAGGGAACCGTTAATAATATCAGCTAACATGGGGGCCAGGAAGGGAAGTTGGGTGGTCAGCAGTTTAGTGGGAATAGGGTTGAGGGGGCAGGAGGTGGGTCTTATGGATAAGATGAGCTTGGAGAGGGCAGGAGGGGAGATAGGAGAGAAACTAGAAAAAGATGCAATATCAGGACTAGGGCAGGGGGAACCTTAGAGGAAGTTTGGCCCGGTGGGCTGGGGAAGGGGGGAGGGGCGAAGGGGCAGAGACAGCTGAACGGATGGTCTCCATCTTAGTGACAAAGAAACCCAGGAGCTCCTCGCACTTGTTGGCGGTAAGGGTGGCGGAGGCAGGGGAGAGGGGTTTAAAAAGATGGTTTGTGGTGGAGAAGCGAAGCCAGGGGTTATCTTTGCATTCCAGGATGATCCTCAATGGGCTGAATGCGATGCTTCAGTTGTACAGAGCCTTGGTCAGATCCCAACAGGAGCACTGCGTTCAGGTCTGGGCACCACACCTCAGGAGGGATATATTGGCCTTGGTGGGGGGTGCAGCGCAGATTCACCAGAATGATACCAGGGTTAAAAGGGTTAAATTTTGAGGACAGTTTGCATAGCCTAGACCTGTATTCCCTCGAGTATAGAAGATTAACGGATGATCTAATTGAGGTGTTTAAGATGATGAAAGGAATTGTTCGGGTAGATAGAGAGAAACTATTTCCTCTGGTGGGGGGAGTCCAGAACAAGGGGCATAACCTTAAAATTAGAGCTAGGCCGTTCAGCGTGATGTCAGGAAGCACTTCTTCACACAAAGGACAGTGGAAGTCGGGAACTCTCTCCCCCAAAAAGTTGTTGAGGCCGGGGGGGTCAACTGATAATTTCAAAACTGAGATTGAAAGATTTTTGTTAGGCAAGGGTATTAAGGGTTACGGAATCAAGGAGGAGGGACTTCAGTTATGTGGCGAGACTGGAGAAGCTGGGGCTGTTCTCCTTAGAGCAGAGAAGGTTAAGGGGAGATTTGATAGAGGTGTTCAAAATCATGAATGATTTGGAGAAGAATAAGGAGAAGGACGCGACTGCTGCCAATGAATCGGAAGCTGCGTAGAAGCATTCTGTGCATGTGGGGGTAAATGCCAGGGAGAGTGTGCGGGTTCTTGGGGTAAATGCCAGGGAGAGAGAGCGGGCTCTGGGGATAAATGCCAGGGATAGAGAGCGGGCTCTGGGGATAAATGCCAGGGAGAGAGAGCGGGCTCTGGGGATAAATGCCAGGGAGAGAGAGCGGGCTCTGGGGAACAATGCCAGGGAGAGAGAGCGGGCTCGGGGGAACAATGCCAGGGGGAGAGCGCGGGCTCTGGGGGTAAATGCCGGGGAGAGAGAGCAGGCTCTGGGGAACAATGCCAGGGGGAGAGCGCGGGCTCTGGGGGTAAATGCCGGGGAGAGAGAGCGGGCTCTGAGGGGTAAATGGCGGGGAGAGAGAGCGGGCTCTGGGGGTAAATGGCGGGGAGAGAGAGCGGGCTCTGGGGGTAAATGCCGGGGAGAGAGAGCGGGCTCTGGGGGTAAATGCCGGGGAGAGAGAGCGGGCTCTGGGGGTGAATGCCAGGGAGAGAGAGCGGGCTCTGGGGAACAATGCCGGGGAGAGAGTGGGCTCTGGGGGTAAATGCCGGGGAGAGAGAGCGGGATCTGGGGAACAATGCCGGGGAGAGAGCGGGCTCTGGGGGTAAATGCCAGGGAGAGAGCGCGGGCTCTGGGGAACAATGTCGGGGAGAGAGCGGGCTCTGGGAAACAATGCCGGGGAGAGAGTGGGCTCTGGGGGTAAATGCCGGGGAGAGAGAGCGGGCTCTGGGGAACAATGCCGGAGAGAGAGCGGGCTCTGGGGGTAAATGCCGGGGAGTAAGCGGGCTCTGGGGAACAATGCCGGGGAGAGAGCGGGCTCTGGGGGTAAATGCCAGGGAGAGAGCGGGCTCTAGGGGTAAATGCCAGGGAGAGAGAGCGGGCTCTAGGGGTAAATGCCAGGGAGAGAGCGGGCTCTAGGGGTAAATGCCAGGGAGAGAGAGCGGGCTCTAGGGGTAAATGCCAGGGAGAGAGCGGGCTCTAGGGGTAAATGCCAGGGAGAGAGCGGGCTCTGGGTGTAAATGCCAGGGAGAGAGAGCGGGCTCTGGTAGTGAATGCCAGGGAGAGAGAGCGGGCTCTGGGGGTAAATGCCAGGGAGAGAGAGCGGGCTCTGGGGGTAAATGCCAGGGAGAGAGAGCGGGCTCTGGGGGTAAATGCCAGGGAGAGAGAGCGGGCTCTGGGGGTAAATGCCAGGCAGAGAGAGCGGGCTCTGGGGGTAAATGAGGAGAGCGCGGGCTCTGAGGAAAAAAAATCGAAACATCATGCTTGCGGTTCCAGATTAATGTGCAGTACGCTTCTGCACAGCTTCTGGTCGTTGGTAGCAGTCACTCCGTAAGGAGAAACTGGCTCCAGTGGCAGAAGGGTCAGTAACCAGGGGACAAAGATTTAAGTTGATTGGAAAAAGGACCAGAGGCGACATAAGGAAACATTGATTTACACAGCGAGTTATGATGATCTGGAATGCGCTGCCTGAAAGGATGGTGGCAGCAGATTCAATAGTATCTTTCAAAAGGGAATTGGATAAATAATTGGAGAGAAAATATACAGGGCTATGGGGAAAGAGGAGAGTGGGACTAATTGGATAGCTCTTTCAAAGAGCCAACGCTGACACGATAGGCCGAATGGCCGCCTTCTTTTCTGTATCATTTTATGATCTATGGATTAAGATACAGATCAGCCATGACCTAATTGAATGGCAGAGCAGGCTCACGGGGCTGAATGGCCACCTCGTGTTCCTATTGCCAACAGTTGGAGTACACACACCCCCAGCCCAGCGGATGAGGCAGCTCTGAGCCCGGCCACAACTCACCTGTACAGTTTTCTTGATCCTGAGCGAGGGCCCGGGGTATTCCTTGGAGTACAGGTCGGAGAGGAAGAGCGAATTGATCAACGTCGATTTGCCGAGTCCCGACTCCCCTGTTAGAGAAGAACAAAGTACTGACTGGAGTGACCCAGGGATCGGTGCTGGGTGATGTACTGAGTGGAGTGTCCCAGGGATTGGTGCTGGGTGATGTACTGAGTGGAGTGACCCAGGGATCGGTGCTGGGTGATGTACTGAGTGGAGTGTCCCGGGGATCGGTGCTGGGTGATGTACTGAGTGGAGTGTCCCAGGGATCAGTGCTGGGGAGATGTACTGAGTGGAGTGTCCCAGGGATCGGTGCTGGGGTGATGTACTGAGTGGAGTGTCCCAGGGATCAGTGCTGGGAGATGTGGAGATGTGGAGAGTCCCAGGGATCAGTGCTGGGAGATGTACTGAGTGGGGAGTCCCAGGGATCGGTGCTGGGTGATGTACTGAGTGGAGTGTCCCAGGGATCGGTGCTGGGTGATGTACTGAGTGGAGTGTCCCAGGGATCAGTGCTGGGTGATGTACTGAGTGGAGTGTCCCAGGGATCAGTGCTGGGGAGAGTTACTGAGTGGAGTGTCCCAGGGATCGGTGCTGGGTGATGCACTGAGTGGGGAGTCCCAGGGATCAGTGCTGGGTGATGTACTGAGTGGGGTGTCCCAGGGATCGGTGCTGGGGAGAGTTACTGAGTGGAGTGTCCCAGGGATCGGTGCTGGGAGATGTACTGAGTGGGGTGTCCCAGAGATCAGTGCTGGGAAGAGTTACTGAGTGGAGTGTCCCAGGGATCGGTGCTGGGAGATGTACTGAGTGGGGTGTCCCAGGGATCGGTGCTGGGTGATGTACTGAGTGGAGTGTCCCAGGGATCAGTGCTGGGGAGAGTTACTGAGTGGAGTGTCCCAGGGATCGGTGCTGGGTGATGTACTGAGTGGAGAGTCCCAGGGATCGGTGCTGGGTGATGTACTGAGTGGGGTGTCCCAGGGATCGGTGCTGGGGAGAGTTACTGAGTGGAGTGTCCCAGGGATCGGTGCTGGGTGATGTACTGAGTGGGCTGTCCCAGGGATCGGTGCTGGGAGATGTACTGAGTGGGGTGTCCCAGGGATCAGTGCTGGGAAGAGTTACTGAGTGGGCTGTCCCAGGGATCGGTTCTGGGTGATGTACTGAGTGGAGAGTCCCAGGGATCAGTGCTGGGAAGAGTTACTGAGTGGAGTGTCCCAGGGATCAGTGCTGGGTGATGTACTGAGTGGGGTGTCCCAGGGATCGGTGCTGGGAGATGTGGAGAGTGGGGTGTCTCAGGGATCAGTGCTGGGTGATGTACTGAGTGGAGAGTCCCAGGCATCGGTGCTGGGTGATGTACTGAGTGGAGAGTCCCAGGCATCGGTGCTGGGTGATGTACTGAGTGGAGTGACCCAGGGATCGGTGCTGGGTGATGTACTGAGTGGAGTGTCCCAGGGATCGGTGCTGGGTGAATTACTGAGTGGAGTGTCCCAGGGATCGGTGCTGGGTGAGGTACTGAGAGGAGAGTCCCAGGGATCGGTGCTGGGAGATGTACTGAGTGGAGTGTCCCAGGGATCGGTGCTGGGTGATGCACTGAGTGGAGTGTCTCAGGGATCGGTGCTGGGGGAGATGTACTGAGTGGAGTGTCCCAGGGATCGGTGCTGGGTGATGTACTGAGTGGAGTGTCCCAGGGATCGGTGCTGGGTGATGTACTGAGTGGAGTGTCCCAGGGATCGGTGCTGGGGGAGATGTACTGAGTGGAGTGTCCCAGGGATCGGTGCTGGGTGATGTACTGAGTGGAGTGTCCCAGGGATCGGTGCTGGGAGATGTACTGAGTGGAGTGTCCCAGGGATCGGTGCTGGGTGATGTACTGAGTGGAGTGTCCCAGTGGTTGCAAAGTGGCCAAGGTTGGGCACTAAATAATCCAGCATACTTATCTTTTAGAAGAGATAGGCAAAATGGAAAAGGATGAGGGGTAGCCCTGATAATAAAGGATGGGATAAAGACAGTAGAGAGTGTAACTAGTAACAAGTGGGGTGACACGGATCGGTGCTGGGGCCTCAACTATTTACAATCTCTGTTAATGACTTGGAAGAAGAGACCGAGTGTACTGTTGCCAAATTTGCTGATGATATAAAGATAGGCAGGAGAGCAAGTTGTGAGGAGGACATAAGAACATAAGTAGGAGCACGAGTCGGCCATTTGGCCCCTCGAGCCTGCTCCGCCATTCAATGAGATCATGGCTGATCTGATCTTGGGCTGAGCTCCATTTCCCTGCCCACTCCCCAGAACCCTTGACTCCCTTATTGGTCAAATCTTTTTGTCTCCACCTTAAATGTATTTAATGACCCAGCCTCCACAGCTCCCTGGGCAGAGAATTCCACAGATTTACAACCCTCTGAGAGAAGAAATTCCTTCTCATCTCAGTTCTAAATGGGTGACCCCTTATTCTGAGACTGTGCCCCCTAGTTCTAGATTACCCCATGAGGGGAAACATCCTGTCTGCATCTACCATTTCGAGCCCCCTCAGTGTCTTATATGTTTCAATAAGATCCCCTCTCATTCTTCTAAACTCCAATGAGTAAAGGCCCAACCTGCTCAACCTTTCTTCATAAGTCAACCCCTTCATCTCCGGAATCAACCTCGTGAACCTTCTCTGAACTGCCTCCAATGCAAGTTTCTCCTTCCTTAAATAAGGAGACCAAAACTGTACGCAGTACTCCAGGTGTGGTCTCACCAATACCCTGTACAATTGTAGCAAGACTTCCCTGCTTTTATACTCCAACCCCCTTGCAATAAAGGCCAACATTCCATTTGCCTTCCTGATTACTTGCTGTACCTGCATGCTAACTTTTTGTGTTTCATGCACAAGGACCCCCAGGTCCCTCTGTACTACAGCATTTTGTAATCTCTCGCCATTTAAATAATAATTTGCTTTTTTATTTTTCTTACCAAAGTGGATAACCTCACATTTTCCCACATTATACTCCATCTGCCAAATGTTTGCCCACTCACTCAGCCTGTCTATACCCCTTTGCAGACTCTTTGTGTCCTCTTCACAACTTGCTTTCCCACCTATCTTTGTATCATCAGCAAATTTGGCTACATTACACTCGGTCCCTTCATCCAAGTCATTAATATAGATTGTAAATAGTTGAGGTCCCAGCACTGATCCCTGTGGCACCCCACTAGTTACCGTTTGCCAACCTGAAAATGACCCATTTATCCCGACTCTCTGCTTTCTGTTAGTTAGCCAATTCTCTATCCATGCTAATATATTACCCCCAACCCCGTGAGCTCTTATCTTGTGCAGTAAGCTTTTATGTGGCACCTTATCGAATGCCTTCTGGAAATCCAAATACACCACATCCACTGATTCCCCTTTATCCAACCTGCTCGTTACACCCTCAAAGAACTCCAGCAAATTTGTCAAACATGATTTCCCTTTCATAAAACCACGCTGACTGCTTGACTGTATTATGATTTTCTAAATGTCCTGCTACTGCTTCCTTAATAATGGACTCCAACATTTTTCCCAATGACAGATGTTAGGCTAACTGGTCTATAGTTTCCTGCTTTCTGTCTCCTTCCCTTCTTAAATAGGGGTGTTACATTTACGGTTTTCCAATCTGCTGGGACCTCTCCAGAATCCAGGGAATTTTGGGAGATTGCAACCAATGCATCCACTATCTCTGCAGCCACTTCTTTTAAGACCCTAGGATGCAGGCCATCTGGTCCAGGGGACTTGTCCACCTTTAGTCCCATTACTTTACCGAGGACACAAAGAGTCTGCAAAGGAATATAGATAGGTTAAGTGAGTGGGCAACAATTTCGCAGGTGGAGTATAATGTGGGAAAATGTGAGATTATCCACCTGGATAGGAAGAATAAAAAAGCAAATCATCTAAATGGAGAGAGACTACAAAATGTTGCGGTTCAGAGGGATCTGGGGGTTCTCGCACATGAAACACAATAAGTTAGCATGCAGGTACAGCAAGTAATTAGGAAGGCAAATGCAATGTTGGCCCTTATTGCAAGGGGAATGGGATATAAAAGTAGGGAAGTCTTGCTACAACTGTACAGGGCGCTGATGAAGCCACATCTGGAGTACTGCGTGCAGTTTTGGTCTCCTTATTTAAGGAGGGATATACTTGCTTTGGAGGCAGTTCAGACAAGGTTCACGAGGTTGATTCCTGAGATGAAAGGGTTGTCTTATGAAGAAAGTTTGAGCAGGTTGGGCCTATACTCATTGGAGTTTAGAAGAATGAGAGGTGATCTTATTGAAACATATAAAATTCTGAGGGGGCTCGACAGGGTAGATGCAGGGAGGATGTTTCCCCTCGTGGGGGAATCGAGAACTAGGGGGCATAGTTTCAGAATATGGGGCCGCCCATTTAAAACGGAGATGAGGAGGAATTTCTTCTCTCAGAGGGTCGTGAATCTTTGGAATTCTCTACCCCAGAGAGCTGTGGAGGCGGAGTCATTGAACACATTCAAGGCGGAGATAGACAGATATTTGAGCTACAGGGGAGTCAAGGGTTATGGGGAGCGGGCGGGAAAGTGGAGTTGAGGCCAAGATCAGATCAGCCATTATCTTATTGAATGGCGGAGCAGGCTCGAGGAGCCAAATGGCCTACTCCTGCTCCTATTTCTTATGTTATTATGTCAGAGTCATTACGGCACAGAAGGAGGCCATTCGGCCCATCGAGTTCGTGCTGGCTCTCTGTAGAGCAATCCAGTCAATCCCATTCCCTCGCTCTATCCCCGTAGCCCTGTAAGTTTATTTCCCTCAAGTGCCGATCCAGTCTCCCCTTGAAAACATTGAGCGTTTCCGCTTCCACTACTTCCGTCGGCAGCGAGTTCCAGGTCCTCACCACTCGCTGCATAAAAAAGTTTTTCCTCCCATCCCCCTGAATCTCTTGCCCAAAACCTTAAATCTGTGTCCCCTAGTTCTTGTACCATCAACTAGTGGGAACAGCCTTTCCCCTTCTAGCCTATCCAAACCCGTCATAATCTTGTACACCTCTATCAAATCACCCCTCAACCTCCTTTGCTCTAATGAAAACAAATCCAGCTTCTCCAACCAGTCCTTGTAGCTAAGATCCCCCATCCCCGGAACCATTCTGGTAAATCTCCTCTGCACCCTCTCAAGGGCCTTCACATCCTTCCTAAAGCGTGGTGACCAGAACTGGACGCAATACTCCAGTTGTGGCCTAACCAGCGCTTTATAAAGGTTCAGCATAACTTCTCTACTTTTGGACTCAATAGCTCTATTTATGAAACCCAAGATCCCATATGCTTTGCTAACCACTCTCTCAATATGTCCTGCCACCTTCAGGGACCTATGCACATTAACTCCCAGGTCCCTCTGTCCCTGCACACTCTTTAAAACTGTGCCATTAAGTGTATATTGCCTCTCCCTGTTCCTTCTGCCAAAATGCATAACCTCACACTGCTCTGTATTAAATTCCATCTGCCACTTGTCTGCCCATTCTGCTAGCCTTTCTATGTCCTGTTGCAGTCGATTGGTATCATCCTCACTGTTTGCCACACCCCCAAGTTTGGCGTCATTGGCAAATTTAGAAATTCTACTTTGTATTCCAATATCCAAGTCATTTATATATATCAAAAAAAGCAGTGGCCCCAGCACTGACCCTTGGAGAACACCACTGTCTACCATCCCCCAGACTGAAAAACAGCCATTTACCACAACTCGCTGTTTTCTGTCCTTAAGCCAATTCCTTATCCAAGCTGCCACTGGCCCACCTATTCCATGAGCCTCAATTTTGTTAATCAGCCTTCTATGTGTTACTTTGTCAAACGCCTTCCTAAAATCCATGTAGACAACATCCATTTCATTCCAGTCATCGATCCTCCCTGTTACTTGATCAAAAAATTCAATTAGATTAGTCAAACACGATCTGCCTTTTACAAATCTGTGTTGGCTCTGCCTAATTAGCTTAAACCTCTCCAAGTGCCCGTTAATTTTTTCCTTGATTATTGTTTCTAAAACTTTATCCACCACTGATGTTAAACTGACCAGCCTGCAGTTACTAGGATTGTCCTTACACCCTTTCTTGAACAATGGTGTCACATTTGCCACTTTCCAATCCTCAGGCACCTCCCCCGCATCTAGGGAAGATTGGAAAATTATGGCAAGCCCTTCCGCTATCTCCTCCCCCAATTCCCTTAGCAACCTGGGATGCAAGCCATCTGGGCCAGGTGACTTGTCCACTCTAAGCATACCCAGCCTTTCTAGTACATCCTGTCTATCAATTTTCACCCCTTCCATTGCTATCGATATTTTGTCAGCATCCACCTCCTTAGTAAACACCGATACAAAGTACTCATCGAGTATTCTAGCCTTGCCTTGCGCCTCTAAGCATATATCACCTTCTTTGTTGCTAATAGGCCCCACTCTGCCTCTTACTACCGGCTTACTGATTACATGCCAGTAGAAGATTTTTGGGTTCCCTTTTATGTTAACCGCCATTCTACTCTCATAGAAACATAGAAGATAGGAGCAGGAGTAGGCCGTTCGGCCCCTTAAGTCTGTTCCGCCATTTAATGAGATCATGGCTGATTATCCAAATTCAGTACCCTGTCCCTGCTTTCTCCCCATATCCCTTGATCCCTTTAGCCTTAAGAAATATATCTAACTCCTTCTTGAATAATTTTAATGAATTGGCCTCAACTGCCTTCTGTGGTAGAGAATTCCACAGGTTCACCAGTCTCTGGGTGAAGAAATTCCTCCTCATCTCAGTCCCAAATGGCTTACCCCTTATCCTTAGACTGTGACCTCTGGTTCTGGACTCCCCCGCCATCAGGAACATCCTTCCTGCATCTAGTCTGTCTAGTCCTGTTAGAATTTTATAAGTTTAAATGAGATCCCCTCTCATTCTTCTAAACTCTAGCGAATATAAGCCTAATCGACCCAATCTCTCTTCATACGTCATTCCTGCCATCCCAGGTATCAGTCTGGTGAATCTTCGCTGCACTCCCTCCATGGCAAGAACATCCTTCCTCAGATAAGGCGACCAAAACTGCACACAATACTCAAGGTGTGGTCTCACCAAGGCCCTGTACAACTGCAGCAAGACATCCTTGCTCCTGTACTCGAATCCTCTCGCTATGAAGGCCAACATACCATTTGCCTTCTTAACTGCCTGCTGCACCTGCATGCTTACCTTCAGCGACTGGTGCACAAGGACACCCAGGTCTCCTCGCCCTTGCCCTTTTCCCAATCTATTGCCGTTCAGACAATAATCTGTCTTCCTGTTTTTGCCACCAAAGTGGATAACCTCGCATTTATCCACATTATACTGCATCTGCCATGCATCTGCCCAATCACCCAACCTGTTCAAATCATACTGGAGTTTCTCTGCATCCTCCTCACAGCACACACGCCCACCCAGCTTTGTGTCGTCTGCAAACTTGGAGATATTGCATCTAGTTCCCTTGTCTAGATCATTAATATATAATGTGAATAGCTGGGGTCCTAGCAGCGATCCCTGCGGTACCCCACTAGTCACTGCCTGCCACTCGGAAAAAGACCCATTTATTCCAACTCTTTGCTGTTTGCCAACCAGTTCTCTATCCAAGTCAGTACCTTACCCCCAATCCCATGTGCTTTAACTTTGCACGCTAATCTCTTATGCAGGACCTTATCAAAAGCCTTCTGAAAGACCAAATACACCACATCCACTGCTTCTCCCTTATCTATTCTACCAGTTACATCCTCAAAAAATTCCAGTAGATTAGTCAAGCATGATTTACCTTTTGTAAATCCATGTTGACTTTGTCCGATCCTGTCACTGTTTTCCAAGTGATCTGCTATTACATCTTTTATAATGGACTCTAGCATTTTCCCCACTACCGATGTCAGGCTTACCGGTCTATAATTCCCCGTTTTCTCTCAACCACCTTTTTTAAATAGTGGGGTTACATTAGCTATACTCCAATCCATGGGAACTGTTCCAGAGTCTATCGAATTTTGGAAGATGACCAGCAATGCATCTACTATTTCTAGGGCCACTTCCTTAAGTACCCTAGGATGTAGATTATCAAGCCCTGGGGATTTATCGGCCTTCAATCCCGTTCAATTTCCCTAACACCATTTCCCTACAAATATTGATTTCATTCAATTCCGCCCTCTCATTAGACCTTATGTTCCCCGACATCTCTGGGAGGTTATTTGTGTCCTCCTTTGTGAAGACAGAACCAAAGTATGTATTTAATTGGTCTGCCATTTCTTTGTTCCCCATTATAAATTCCCCTGATTCTGACTGCAAGGGACCTACGCTTGACTTCACCAATCTTTTTCTCTTCACATATCTATAGAAGCTTTTACTCATATTCTCTCTTTGCCAATCTTATTTTTATCTTCACTTCCCCTCTCAACTTATTGTATTTGATCTGGTTCTCCCTTGAAGAATTCACCTGACATGCATCATACACCCTCTTTTTTTTGGTTTATCACCTTCTCTATCACCGTCGTCATCCAAGGAGTCCTTGCCTTGGTTCCCTTACACTTCCCTCTTGTTGGAATGTACCTAGCCCATACTTGGAACATCTCCTCCTTAAAGATCACCCATTGTTCCGTTACAGTTTTTACTGTCAGTCTTTGGTTCCATTTTACCCTGGCTAGATCCTTTCGCATCCCATTGAAGTTAGCCCTATTCCAGTTTAGAAGATTCAATCTAGATTGTTCCTTGCTCCTCTCCATTGCTAATCTAAATCTTATGATACGATGATCACTTGTACCCAAGTGTTCTCCCACAGACACTTGGTCGACCTGGCCCACCTCATTCCCCAGCACCAGATCCAGCAATGCCTCCTTCCGAGTTGGGCCAAGAACATACTGGTCAAGGAAATTCTCCTGAACACATTTCAGAAATTCCTCCCCCTCCTTTCCCTTAACCCTAGCATTATCCCAATCGATATTTGGGTAATTAAAGTCCCCGAATATCACCACTCCATAGCTCTTGCATATCTCTGCGATTTCCCTGCAGATTTTCTCCTCTACCTCCCTCTCACTATTTGGAGGCCTATAGAATACCCCCAATAGCGTGATCGTACCCTTTTTGCTCAACTCTAACCAAATGGATTCTGTCCTTGTCCCCTCAAGAGCATCCTCCCTTTCCAACACTACAATGTCTTCCTTAATCAGCACTGCCACCCCACCCAGCTCCGAAAATCTAGTATTATCAGTTTGGGTGGAGCTAATAAACAGCAAGGGGCAGAAAACATTGGTGGGAGTTGTTTATAGGCCCCCAAACAGTAGTTGTAATGTAGGGCAGAGTGTAAATCAGGAAATTAGTGGCACATGTAACAAGGGTAATACAGTAATCATGGGGGTCTTTAATCTACATATAGACTGGGCAAACCAAATTTGCAGTAATA
This sequence comes from Squalus acanthias, assembly GCA_030390025.1. Lineage (NCBI taxonomy): Eukaryota > Metazoa > Chordata > Chondrichthyes > Squaliformes > Squalidae > Squalus > Squalus acanthias. Next base: position 189,261 of record JASTWF010000540.1, on the reverse strand, counting down.
GTGTGGAGGACGAATTCATGGAATGTATGCAAGATAGTTTTCTAGATCAGTATGTTGAGGAACCAACTAGGGAACAGGCTATTTTAGATCTAGTATTGTGCAATGAGAAAGGGTTAATTAATAACCTTGTCGTAAAGGGGCTTTTTGGGAAGAGTGACCATAATATGATAGAATTTATATTGAGTTTAAAAGTGATTTAGTTAAATCGAAACTTGGGTCTTAAATCTAAACAAAGCAAACTACGTAGGTATGATGGCAAGTTGGCTAAGGTAGATTGGGAAACTACATTAAAAGGTATGATGGTAGACAAGCAATGGCTCGCATTTAAAGAATTAATACATAATTTACAACAAATATACATTCCTTTAAGGCACAAAAACCCCACTGGAAAAGTGGCCCAACCATGGCTAACAAGAGAAGTTAAAGATAGTATTAGATCAAAGGAAGAGGTTTATAATGTTGCCAAAAAGAGTAGTAAGCCTGAGGATTGGGAGGATTTTAGAATTCAGCAAAGAAGGACCAAGAAATTTATAAAGAAAGGGAAAATAGAATATGAGAGTAAACTAGCAAGAGACATAAAAACAAACTGTAAAATCTTCGATAGGTATGTAAAAAGGAAAAGATTAGCGAAAGTAAATGTGGGTCCCTTACAGGCTGAGACAGGAAAAATTGTAATGGGGAATAAGGAAATGGCATGGAAATTAAACAAATACTTTGTGTCTGTCTTCACGGAAGACGCAAAAACCTTCCCGGAAATAGTGCAGAACCACGCTCTAGCGAGAATGAGGAACTGAAAGAAATTATTGGTAAAAAAAATAGAACTGGAGAAATTAATGGGACTGAAAGCCAATAAATCCCCTGGACCTGATGGCCTACATCCTAGGGTTTTGAAAGAGGTAGCTATAGAGATAGCAGATGCATTGGTTGTCATTTTCCAAAATTCCATAGATTCCCGCGGATTGGAAGGTAGCAAATGTAACCCCACTATTTAAAAAAGGAGGGAGAGAGAAAATGGGGAACTACAGACCAGTTAGCCTGACATCAGTAGTCGGGAAAATGCTAGAATCCATTATTAAGGACTTGGTAACAGGGCACTTAGAAAATAATAGGATTGGGCAGAGTCAACACGGATTTATGCACGGGAAATTGTGTTTGACAATTCTGTGTTTTGAGGTTGTAACTAGCAGAATAGATAAGGGAGAACCAGTGGATGTGGTGCATTTGGATTTTCAGAAGGCATTCAATAAGGTGCCACACAAAGGGTTATAAACAAAATTAGGGCTCATGAGATTGGGGGTAATATACCAGCATGGACTGAGGATTGGTTAACGGACAGAAAACAGAGAGTAGGAATAAACGGGTCATTTTCGGGTTGGCACGCTATAACTACTGGGGTACCGCAAGGATCAGTGCTTGGGCCTTAGCTATTCACAATCCACATCAATTATTTGGATGAGGGGACCAAATGTAGCATATCCAAGTTTGCTGATGATACAAAGTTGGGTGGGAATGTAAGTTGTGAGGAGGATGTAAGGAGGGTTCAAGCGAATATAGACAGGCTAAGTGAGTGGGCAAGAACATGGCTAATGGAATATAATGTGGAGAAATGTGAAGTTATCCACTTTGGTAGTAAAAATGGAAAAGCAGAGTATTTTTTTAAAATGGTGATAGATTGGGAAATGTTGGTGTTCAGAGGGACCTGGGTGTCCTTGTACACGAATCACTGAAAGTTAACATGCAGGTACAGCAGCAATTAGGAAAGCAAATGGTATGTTGGCCTTTATTATAAGAGGATTTGAGTATAAGAGTAAACACGTCTGACTGCAATTATATAGGGCCCTGGTGAGACCACACCTGGAGTATTGTGTACAGTTTTGGTCTCCTTACCTAAGGAAGGATATACTTGCCATAGAGGGAGTGCAACGAAGGTTCACCAGACTGGTTCTTGGGATGGGGGAGATTGTCCTATGAGGAGAGATTGAGTAGACTAGGCCTATATTCTCTAGAGTTTAGAAGAATGAGAGGTGATCTCATTGAAACATACAAAATTCTTACAGGGCTTGACAGGGTAGATGCAGGGAGGATGTTTCCCCTGGCTGGGGTGTCCAGAACCAGGGGTCACAGTCTCAGAATAAGGGGTCGGCCATTTAGGACTGAGATGAGGAGAAATTTCTTCACTCAGAGGGTGGTGAATCTTTGGAATTCTCTAACCCAGAGGGCTGTGGAGGCTCAGTTGTTGAGTATATTCAAGACAGAGATCGATAGATTTTGAGTATTAAGGTAATCAAGGGATATGGGGACAGTGCAGGAAAGTGGAGATGAGGTCGAAGATCAGCCATGATCTTATTCAATGGCTCGAAGGGCCAAATGACCTACTCCTGCTCCTAGTTCTTATGTTCATGTATGATCAGTGCTGGGGGATGTACTGAGTGGGTGTGCCAGGGATCGGTGCTGGGGTGATGTCCTGAGTGGAGTGTCCCAGGGATCGGTGCTGGGAAATGCACCGAGTGAGGTGTCACAGCGGTGCTGGCGAGATGTGCCGAGTGGGGTGTTCCAGTGATCGGTGCTGGCGAGAAGTACCGAGTGGGGTGTCCCAGTGATTGGTGCTGGGATGCCTAATGTTTACTGATGTTGATTGATAAGCTCTGTATGTTGGCTTGTTTCACAGGTGATATTGAACGGAGGGTGGTGGGGGTGGGTTATTGATGAATCGGTAACTCGGTCAAATATATACGAAGTCTGACGGTCACATCTCAAAGGCACAATGGAAATGGCCGAGCAGAGAAAGGCACCTAGTCTGGTCCCTGGTGAGAGAGACCGGAGACATGGAAGTTGCTTTGTTGTGTCAAACAGTATTGCAATGTCCACTGTTAATGGTTTCCTGGATTTCAGATCACATTTCAGCCAATCAGCCAACCATATGGTCACTGCATCAATGAGCATCACCAAAGGCCAACGGAAATCAATCAAGAGGAGAGACTGGATGGGAAAGCTGCTGCTGGCAACGGTGAGCAGGGGAGTACTCAGGGCAGACGGAAAGAAGCAGCTCTGTCTGAAAGCCTTTACCCAGAAACTTAGTGCAACAGAACTGACCATTTATCCTCACTTCAACAGAAGAACTCAAAGGGGCAAAGGTTAACGGACTCATTCCCGTGCCGTGTTACAACTGCCTAATCCAAAAGCTGCTCTGTGTACTCAGTTTTGTAAATAAAAACCTACGTTATTTTAGCCTGTAACAGCTCTGGCCTGTGGAGTGATATTGAAACAGAGAGGTGGAGGGAGAGGAAGGTTGACTGTGCATCACCCAATAGCCGACTCCCAAAAGAACAGGTGCCATGGGGAGGGGAGAACGAGGGCAAGAATGTGGGTTTGGGTTTTGCCTAATACTGTCCTCCTGCTCATGACAGAAAGATAGGCAGAGGAAGTCTGTACTTTGCCTGCTGTGAGCCGCACAGTGTGTCACTGGACTGATCATTTCCCAACAGATCAGCCATGATCTAATTAAATGCCTGAACAGGCTCGAGGAGCTGAATGGCCTTCTCCTGCGCACCACACTTGCCTGCCTACTCCATAAGGCCGGTACGTACCACACCATCAGATCATTATGTCCAAGCTGAAGCTAATAGATTTATTTACGGTAAGATATTTACTCAGAAGCAGAAAGTCACAGCAAAATATTTGTCATACAATACTTAAAAAAATGACGAATCAGCCTACAAGGGGTTAAAATACACCCTTGTAGAATGCATTTCTTACTCAGTTCATCATTTCGATTCGTGGGGCACTGGCACCAGTACTGGGGAAAGAGAGAGCTGTTCCGTTGGGATGGACGACACCTGAACCATGCTGGGACAAAAGTTCGAGCGAATCTAATAACTTGGGAGGTAGATAGGGCTTTAAACTAAATAAGGGGGGGGGCGGTCCCGGTGGAGAGAAATTTAGAATGCTAAAGAGAAAAGACAAGGAAGCAGTGCAGGAAAGTGATTGGGGTAAGGATAACCAGATTGTGTCAGGAAGGGACAGAGCGTATAAACAAAGGAGTGCACTGACAAATAGGGTCCGGGTAAGAAAAAATGGTAATACGACAAATAGAGCCATAGTGCAAAGAAATGTTAAGATGTCTAAAAATGTTAAAAAGACAAATCTAAAGGCACTGTATCTGAATGCACGAAGCATTCGTAATGAGGTAGACGGATTAACAGCATAAATAGATGTAGACGGATACGATATAATTGCGATTACGGAGACATGGCTGCAGGGTGACCAAGGCTGGGAGCTGAATATCCAGGATATTCGATATTTAGGAAGGACAGGCAAAAAGGAAAAGGAGGTGGGGTGGCATTGTTAGTAAAGGATGAAATCAGAGCAATAGTGAGAAAGGATATTGGCTCAGAAAATCAAGATGTAGAATCAGTCTGGGTGGAGCTAAGAAGTACCAAGGGCAGAAAACATTGGTGGGAGTTGTCTATAGGCCTCCAAACAGTAGTGGTAATGTAGGGGACGGCATCAAACAGGAAATTAGAGATGCATGTAACAAGGGTACTACAGTAATCATGGGAGACATTAATCTACATATAGACTGGCCAAACCAAATTAGCAATAATACTGTGGAGGATGAATTCCTGGAGTGTGTACGAGATGGTTTTTTTAGACCAGTACGTTGAGGAGCCAACTCGGGAACAGGCTATCCTAGATTAGGTATTGTGCAATGAGAAGGGGTTAATTAATAATCTTGTTGTGCGGGGTCCTTTAGGGAAGCGTGATCATAACATGATAGAATTCTTCATTAAGATGGAAAGTGAAGTAGTCCAATCTGAAACTAGGGTCCTAAATCTAAACAAAGGAAACTACGAAGGTATGAGGAGCGAGTTGGCTATGATAGATTGGGGAGTTTCATTAAAAGGCATGACGGTGGACAGGCAATGGCTAACATTTAAGGAACGAATTGCAACAGTTATATATTCCTTTCTGGCGCAAAAACACAAAAGGAAAAGCGGCCCAAACATGGCTGACAAAAGAAATTAACGATAGTATTAGATCCAAAGAGGAGTCATATAAAGTTGCCAGAAAAAGTAGCAAGCCTGAGGATTGGGAACAGTTTAGAGCTCAGCAAAAAAGGACCAAGAGATTGATTAAGAGGGGAAAAATAGAGTATGAGAGTAAACTTGTAAGGAACATAAAAGCGGACTGTAAAAGCTTCTACAAGTATGTAAAAAGAAAAAGATTAGTGAAGACAAATGTAGGTCCCTTACAGTTAGAAACGGGAGAATTTATAATGGGGAACAAGGAAATGGCAGAGCAATTAAACAAATACTTTGGTTCTGTCTTCACGGAAGAGGACACAAATAACTTCCCAGAAATGCTAGGGAGCCAAGGGTCTCGTGAGAAGGAGGAATTAAAGGAAATTAGTATTAGCAAAAAAATAGTGCTGGAGAAATTAATGGGACTGAAAGCTGATAAATCCCCAGGGCCTGATAATCTGCATCCCAGATTACTAAAAGAGGCAGCCATGGAAATAGTGGATGCATAATAAGCTCCCCGCTGGAGCGGAGCTAATTTACAGACAAATGGGAAACTGTTCAACCTCCGTCGCCTCCAGTCCAGATCCAAGGTCGACCCATCATCTATCGTCGAATTACAGTATGCAGACGACGCTTGCGTTTGCACACACTCTGAGGTCGAACTCCAAACCATCGTCAACACCTTCACCGAAGCGTACGAGAGCATGGACCTTACACTAAACATCCGTAAGACAAAGGTCCTCTACCAACCTGCCCCCGACACACAGTACTGCTCCCCGATTATCAAAATCCATGACAAGGCCTTGGATAACGTGGACCACTTTCCATACCTCGGGAGCCTACTGTCAACAAGGGCAGACGTCGCTGACGTAGTCCAACACCGCCTTCAGTGTGCCAGTGCAGCCTTCGGTCACCTGAGGAAGAGAGTGTTTGAAGACCAGGGCCTCAAACCCGGCACCAAGCTCATGGTCTACTGAGCAGTAGTGATATCCGCCCCTCCTGTATGCCTCAGAGACATGGACCATGTACAGTAGGCACCTCAAAACACTGGCGAGGTACCACCAACGTTGCCTCCGCAAGATCCTGCAAATCCATTGGCAGGATAGGCGCACCAACGTCAGTGTTCTCGCTCAGGCCAACATCCCCAGCATCGAAGCTTTGACCACGCTCGATCAGCTCCGATGGACGGGTCACATCGTCCGCATGCCCGATACGAGACTCCCAAAACAAGTGCTTGATTCGGAGCTCCGACACGGCAAGAGAGCCCCAGGTGGGCAGAGGCAACCCTCAAAGCCTCCTTGAAAAAGTGTAACATCCCCACCGTCACCTGGGAATCCCTGGCCCAAGACCGCACAAAGTGGAAGAGAAGCATCTGGGAAGGCGCCGAACACCTCGAGTCTCTTCGCCAGGAGCAAGCGGAAGCCAAGCACAAGCAGAGCACGTCAACCCAAGCACCCCACCCACCCACCCCTTCAACCACCGTCTGCCCCACCTGTGACAGAGACTGTAAGTCCCGCATTGGGCTCATCAGTCACCTGAGAGCTCATTTTTAATGTGGAAGCAAGTCATCCTCGGTTCCGCCTAAGAAGAAGAAGGATGCATTGGTTGTCATCTTCCAGAATTCTATAGATTATGGAACAGTTCCTGCCGATTGGAGGGTGGCAATTGTAACCCCACTAATTAAAAAAAGGAGGGAGAGAAAACAGGGAACCACAGACTGGTTAGCCTATCAGTCTTGGGGAAAATGCTAGAGTCCATTATAAAGGATGTGATAACAGGACACTTAGAAAATATCAACGGGATGAGACAAAGTCAACATGGATTTATGAAAGGGAAATTGTGTTTGACAAACCTACTGGAGTTTTTTGAGGATGTAACTGGTAGAATAGATAAGGGAGAACCAGTGGATGTGGTGTATTTGGATTTTCAGAAGGCCTTTGATAAAGTCCCACATAAGAGGTTAGTGTGCAAAATTAAAGCACATGGGATTGGGGGTAATATACTGGCATAGATTGAAAATTGGTTAACAGACAGGAAACAGAGAGTAGGAATAAATGGGTCTTTTTCGGGGTGGCAGGCCGTGACTAGTGGGGTATCGCAGGGATCAGTGCTTGGACCCCAGCTATTCTCAATATCTATCAATGATTTGGATGAGGGAACCAAATGTAATATTTCCAAGTTTGCTGACGACACAAAACTAGGTGGGATTGAGAGTGGTGAGGAGGATGCAGAGGCTTCAAGGCGATTTAGACAAGTTGAGCGAGTGGGCAAATACATGGCAGATGCAGTATAACGTGGATAAATGTGAAGTTATTCACTTCGGTAGGAAAAACATAAAGGCAGAGTATTATTTAAATGGTGATAGATTGGGAAATGTTGATGTACAAAGGGACCTGGGTGTCCTTGTACACCGGTCACTGAAAGCAAACATGCAGGTGCAGCAAGCAATTAGGAAGGCAAATGGTACGTTGGCCTTCATTGCAAGAGGATTTGAGTACAGGAGCAAGGATGTCTTACTACAGTTATACAGGGCCTTGGTGAGACCACACCTGGAGTACTGTGTGCAGTTTTGGTCTCCTTGCCTAAGAAAGGATATACTTGCCATAGAAGGAGTGCAGCGAAAGTTCACCAGACTGATTCCTGGGATGGCAGGACTGTCGTATGAGGAGAGATTGGGTCGACTAGGTCTGTATTCACTAGAGTTTAGAAGAATGAGAGGGGATCTCATTGAAATGTATAAAGTTCTGACAGGGCTAGACAGACTGGATGCAAGGAGGATGTTTCCCATGGCTGGGGGGTCTAGAACGAGGGGTCACTGTCTCAGGATACGGGGTAGAACATTTAGGACTGAGATGAGGAGAAATTTCTTCACTCAGAGGGTGGTGAACCTATGGAATTCTCTACCACAGAAGGCTGTGGAGGCCAAGTCACTGAATATATTTAAGAAGGAGATAGATAGATTTCTAGACACAAAAGGCATCAAGGGGTATGGGGAGAGAGCGGGAATATGGTATTGAGATAGAGGATCAGCCATGATCATATTGAATGGCGGAGCAGGCTCGAAGGGCCGAATGGCCTACTCCTGCTCCTATTTTTTCTATGTTTCTATCACACGATGAGGCTTTTGGAAAAACCACCTTCAATGACTGAGGCTGTGCAGGGACAATAAATTCTTCTTTTGCCCACACAGTCCAAGTGTGGACTCAACTTTACAGGAAAGCCCAGCTCTTGTACAACAGGCTCCAACACCCCAGACCGTCAACGGTTACCACATTCCATACTCATCATCAATATAACACACAATTTCTCACAGATGCCAAGGCTGTAAATAATGTACCTTTTCAACATCACCTAGAATAATGCCTCATTGCCAGATCAATCAATCTGACTGTTTTCCTGTAGACAGCTTGACTTTCGTCACCATTTTGAAGTTCAGGAAAGTCAGCTTCCGTTTTATCCCTGATTATTTCAAACACAGTCTCTCTCAGGGGAGTTCTCCTCGGTGTCCTGGTCAATATTTATCCCCCAATCAGCATCACTTAAACAGATTATCTGGTTTTCACATTGCTGTTTGTGGGATCTTGTTGTATTCAAATTGGCTGCCGCGTTTCCTACATTACAATAGTGACTACACTTCAAAAATACTTAATTGGTTGTAAAGCGCTTTGAGACATCCCAAGGTCATGAAAGGCGCTGTAGAAATGGAAGTCTTTTTTTCTTTTCTTTCCCATTTAATAAGGGACAAAATCTCTGCCTTTGTCACAACCTATGACACACTATACAGGACACTATGGCTGCTGTCTATTATCCTATACAGGACACACTGGCTGCTGTCTATTATCCTATACAGGACACACTGGCTGCTGTCTATTATCCTATACAGGACACACTGGCTGCTGTCTATTATCCTATACAGGACACACTGGCTGCTGTCTATTATCCTATACAGGACACACTGGCTGCTGTCTATTATCCTATACAGGACACACTGGCTGCTGTCTATTATCCTATACAGGACACACTGGCTGCTGTCTATTATCCTATACAGGACATAAAGCCGCAGCTCCTTGTCCTTTTCCATAACTACCATTAAGGTAGTTATGGAAAAGGACAAGGACAGACCAGGAATAAAAATTCTAAATTGGGGAAAAGCAAATTTTGCTAAGCTCAGAGGGGAATTAGCCATAGTGGACTGGAAACAGCTACTTGAAGGTAAATCAGTGTCAGAGCAGTGGGAGGCATTCAAGGAAGAGATCAGGAGGGTTCAGACCAAATATGTGCCCTTAAAGAAAAAAGGTGGGACTAACAAATCTCGAGACCCCTGGATGTCTAGGGACATACAGGGTAGGATAAAGAAAAAAAGGGAGGCGTATGACAGATACCGAGGGCTAAATACTCCAGAATCTTTAGAGGAGTACAGAAAGTGCAGGGGTGCAATTAAAAAAGATATTAGGAAAGCAATGAGAGAGCATGAAAAATTCTTGGCAAGTAAAATCAAGGAAAACCCAAAGATGTTTTATAAATATATTAAGAGTAAGAGGATAACTAAAGAAAGGGTAGGGCCTATTAGAGATCATGAGGGTAATGTGTGTGTGGAGGCGGGAGACGTTGGTAGGGTTCTTAATGAATACTTTGCGTCTGTTTTCACAAAGGAGAGGGGCGAAGCAGACATTGCTATTGGGGGGAGGAGTGTGAAATATTAGATGAAATAAACATAGTGAGAGAGGAAGTATTAAGGGGTTTAGCAGCTTTAAAAGTGGATAAATCCCCAGGCCCAGATGAAATGTATCCCAGGCTGTTAAGCGAAGCAAAAGAGGAAATAGCAGAGGCACTGACCATCATTTTTCAATCCTCTCTGGCTTCAGGTGTGGTGCCGGAGGACTGCTAATGTGGTACCCTTGTTTAAAAAGGGAGAAAAGGATAGACCGAGTAATTACAGGTCAGTCAGCCTAACCTCGGTGGTGGGAAAATTATTGGAAAGAATTCTGAAGGACAGGATAAATCTTCATTTAGAAAGACACGGAGTAATCAAGGATAGTCAGCACGGATTTGTTAAGGGAAGGTCGTGTCTGACAAACTTGATCGAATTTTTTGAGGAGGTAACAAGGAGGGTAGTGCGTTTGATGTAGTGTATATGGACTTTAGCAAGGCTTTTGATAAGGTTCCACATGACAGACTGGTCACGAAGTTAAAAGCCCATGGGATCCAGGGCAAAGTGTCAAGTTGGATTCAAAACTGCCTTGGAGACAGGAAGCAGAGGGTAATAGTTGATGGGTGTTTTTGTGACTGGAAGGCTGTTTCCAGTGGGGTTCTGCAGGGCTCAGTACTAGGTCCCTTGCTTTTTGTGGTATATATCAACGATCTAGACTTGAATATAGGGGGTATGATTAAGAAGTTTGCAGATTATACTAAAATCGGCTGTGTGGTTGATACTGAAGAAGGAAGCTGTAGACTGCAGGAAGATATCAATAAATTGGTCAGGTGGGCAGAACAGTGGCAAATGGAATTCAATCCGGAGAACTGTGAGGTAATGCATTTGGGGAGGGCTAACAAGGAAAGGGAATACACATTAAATGGTAGGACATTGAGTAGTGTAGAGGAACAAAGGGACCTTGGAGTGCATGTCCACAGATTCCTGAAGGTAGCAGGCCAGGTAGATAGGTGGTTAAGAAGGCATACGGAATGCTTGCCTTCATTAGCCGTGGCATAGAATACAAGGGAAGGGGGGTTATGCTTCAACTGTATAAAACACTAGTTAGGCCTCAGCTAGAGTACTGGGTGCAGTTCTGGTCACCACATTACAGGAAAGATGTGATTGCACTAGAGAGGGTACAGAGGATATTTACAAGGATGTTGCCGGGAGTAGAGAATCTTAGCTATGAGGAAAGACTGGGTCTCTTTTCCTTGGAACAGAGGAGGCTGAGGGAAGACCTTATTGAGGTGTATAAAATTATGAGGGGCATAGATAAAGTGGATAGAAAGGACCTATTTCCCTTAGCAGAGGGGTCAAAAACCAGGGGGCACAGATTTAAAGTAATTGGGGGAAGGTTTAGAGGGGATTTGAGGGGAAATTTCTTCACCCAGAGGGTTGTGGGGGTCTGGAACTCACTGCCTGAAAGGGTGGTAGAGGCAGAAACCCTAACCACATTTAAAAAGTACTTGGATGTGCACTTGAGATGCTCTAACCTGCAGGGCTACGGACCAAGAGCTGGGAAGTGGGATTAGGCTGGAGAGCTCTTTGTTGGCCGGCACGGACACGATGGGCCGAAATGGCCTCCTTCCGTGCTGTAACTTTCTATGATTCAATGAGTCAGAAGGTTGTGGGTTCTCAAGTCCCACTTCAGAGACTTGAGCACATAATCCAGGCTGACACTCCAGTGCAGTGCCGAGGGAGGGCTGCACTGTTGGAGGTGTCATCTTTCAGCTGAGACGTTAAACTCCGTCTGCCCTCTCAGGTGGACGTAAAAGATCCCACAGTACTATTCGAAGGGCAGGGGGATATTATTGCCTGTTATGGCTGTTGGGATGTTCCGAAGGTGGAAGTAGGCGGTCTTGGTTAAGCGAGAGTCAAATAGGAAGTCGATGTTGCACATCTGGCTCAGCCCGAGACAGAGGCCAGGAGGGGGACGTATGGGAGGGCAGCAAGATGAGGAAAAGGAAGGAGCTGAGGATGGATCTATTGGGGCGCAGAAGGGGAGAGAAGCCACTGCCAGATATTCTCTGCTTCAACTCTGAACATTATTTCAATGCAAGTCAGGCTGATAGGTGGGAAGGATTTAAATTAGAGATAAGTACATTTAAACCGGGTATTAGAAATAACTTCTTAGCTCGAAGGAGGAATGTTTTGAATCATGTGCCAGTACGGTGACAGAGATCGAATTGTTAGTGGTGTAAATCGTACTAGCTGTCTGGTGATGAATTTTGATGGGACTTTTCTTGTTTTAGACTGTTCTTGCATTCAATCCCAGTGTAAATGTGTGAGAATTACCTGCACTATTATGTTTCCACTCTCTGCTCCACAGAGTGCCAGATTGACCAGGATGAGACACCAGGGAGACAGTCCCTCCGGTGTGTAGCACAAGATTTATTAAACAGAAGCGCATCCCAGAACCTCACTGCTGAGATGAACAGTCCTCCCCCTGCCTGCTGTATTCCTGGGATTGGAACAGAACGTTCTTTCCAACTAATGTTTCCAAGAAACAGCTTCTGGCCAAATAGAAAGAATGCAGATTTCTTGACAACAACAAGGACTGGAGGCCATGCAGGGGAAGCCTTTCTGCTAAACCCAGAGACTGCTGCTCTGTTTACTGTCCATGTTAATCGATGTGACACACAGCAAGCTCCTTATTATACACAGTGTTTGCACAGTAGCCATTCATTGGATCTATTTATTTGGTGTTTGGAGCTGCCGTTCCCTCAGGCGTTGCTGCACAAAACATGTCACTACTGGCCAATCACTCTGATCTGTGGACATCGGCTCCACAAGGTGCTGGCAGCTCTTGGCATCTGCCACATCAGTGCTGCAATGCGAAGGACAACTCAATTAGAAAGTAACATGTCAGCCAACACCAAGGGAGACCGACTGGCGAGGGTTGGCGAAAGGAGACAGCTGATGCTGGAGACTGCGGCCAGCTCAAATCCTGTAGGGTAAAGCTCCGCCCGTGTCTCGGGCTGGATGGGTTTAACGTCAGTGCAAAGCTGCTTTGTGCAGACTCACTTCGGTCTGGTGGCAGGTCTGCCCGGACTCCAGCTTCAGGATGAATTTACAGTATTACACCAAGGTGTCAGCTGTGGCTCAGTTGGCAACACTCTCATTACTAAGTCAGAAGGTGTGGGTTCATGTCCCATTCCATAAATTTGAGCACAAAATCTAGGGTGCCACTCCCAGTGCAGTACTGAGGGAGTGCTGCACTGTCGGAGGGGCAGTACTGAGGGAGTGCTGCATCGTCGGAGGGTCAGTACTGAGGGAACGCTGCACTGTCGGAGGGGCAGTACTGAGGGAGTGCTGCACTGTCGGAGGGGCAGTACTGAGGGAGTGCTGCACTGTCGGAGGCAGTACTGAGGGAGCGCTGCACTGTCGGAGGGTCAGTACTGAGGGAGCGCTGCACTGTCGGAGGCAGTACTGAGGGAGCGCTGCACTGTCGGAGGGGCAGTACTGAGGGAGCGCTGCACTGTCGGAGGGTCAGTACTGAGGGAGCGCTGCACTTTCGGAGGGGCAGTACTGAGGGAGCGCTGCACTGTCGGAGGCAGTACTGAGGGAGCGCTGCACTGTCGGAGGGGCAGTACTGAGGGAGCGCTGCACTGTCGGAGGGTCAGTACTGAGGGAGCGCTGCACTGTCGGAGGGTCAGTACTGAGGGAGCGCTGCACTGTCGGAGGGTCAGTACTGAGGGAGCGCTGCACTGTCGGAGGGGCAGTACTGAGGGAGCGCTGTACAGTCGGAGGGGTAGTACTGAGGAAGCGCTGTACTGTCGGAGGGGCAGTACTGAGGGAGCGCTGTACTGTCGAGGGGCAGTACTGAGGGAGCGCTGCACTGACGGAGGGGCAGTACTGAGGGAGCGCTGTACTGTCGGAGGGGCAGTGCTGAGGGAGCGCTGTACTGTCGGAGGGGCAGTACCGAGGGAGCGCTGCACTGTCGAGGGGCAGTACTGAGGGAGCGCCGCACTGTCAGAGGGGCAGTACTGAGGGAGCGCTGCACTGTCGGAGGGGCAGTACTGAGGGAGCGCTGTACTGTCGGAGGGGCAGTACTGAGGGAGCGTTGCACTGTCGGAGGGGCAGTACTGAGGGAGCGTTGCACTGTCGGAGGGGCAGTACTGAGGGAGCGCTGCACTGTCGGAGGCAGTACTGAGGGAGCGCTGCACTGTCGAAGGGGCAGTACTGAGGGAGCGCTGCACTGTCGGAGGGGCAGTATTCAGTACTGAGGGAGTGCTGCACTGTCAGAGGTGCTGTCTTTTGGATGAGACGTCAAACCGAGGCCCAATCTGCCCCCTCAGGTGGACGTACAGTAAACAGCGGTTAGTTAATGCAGGCATTGCAACAATGTTCCTTCTGAATTTTATTTGGGCTGCGTGGCCCCTCTAAGGGCCCATTCAAAATTCCGCGCATGCCCGGTTTTTCCATTTAAAAACCGGATGAGCCGGTTGCATAGGACCTCCGGACCGTTGCGCAGCCACGCAGCTTAACAGGAACATTGCATTGCAATAAATGCAGGCCCTTTCAGTTATCGCAGGATTCAATAATTAGGGGGATAGAACATCTGATTTGCCAAGATAAGCGAGGTAATGGGACGAGTGGAAAAGCTTCTGAAAGGGAAGGGAGACAAGCCAGAAGCGACGGTTCACAGTGGCCCCTAATTTGCGGTCAGCGGCGAAGCAAGTTTTAAGCCAGAGGAAGTTCTACAGATGGAATGGGCTTCAACTAAACTGAACCAGTGCCAATGTCTTCACAGACAGGATAAGCATTCCAGTGGGGGAGGGCCACAGCTTGGAGCATACAGGGCATGAGTGAAGAATGAATAGAGTGAAGGGAAAAAGTGGTCTAGAATAGACCGGTCCGGGTGGGGCGTATGGCGAGATGTAGCTCAGGGCAGACAAGAGGGAGGTTATTAGAACAAGTAGTGCTTTATATCACATGTAGTATTGAGACAGAGACTTTAACATCTAAAACGGGACTCGATAAGATATTTAAAAAAAGCAAGAAAATGAATGAGAATGGAGAAATCGCAGGGAAATGTGATTAGACGAGACAGCTGCAGTTAAAGATGAGCTGAATGGCCTCCCTCTGTGCTGCACGTTGTGTGAAAGACATTCTAAGTTAAGGATAGTTAAGGAAAGAAAGAAAGAAAGAAGGAAAAAAGGCATATTGAGGCATATGAATGGATCATGTGTGAATTGGTGAAGCATCAGAAATAAAGTGGTGGAACTGGAGGCACTAATTAGAATGGAGCGACGGGATGTTGTCGCCTTGTTGGAAACTTGGCTTCAACCAGGAAGGATTGGGAACTAAACATTCCCGGCTACAACAGGAGAGATAGGGAAGGGAAAGATGGGGGAGGTGGTCTGATTCATTAAAGACATGATTACAGCCACAGAATGAAAGGTTTTATTATTCGGTAGCGCTGAGAGAGAATCTCCTGGGTTCAGCTAAAAACGAAGGAATGCGTTGGGAGCACATTATAGACCACGAAAGAAAGCGAGGATGTAAATTAGAGAGATTTATAGCAGGAACGAAGTTGTAATAATGGGGAACTCACACTAGGATAAAACAAAGGTTTGTGGTCAAAATAGGAAGGGGTTCTTAGAATGTGCCCAGGGCTAGTCCCTTAATCAGCAAGTTGCATGTCCAACAAGGAAGGAAGCAGTGCCGAATCTGGTTCTGGGGAACGAGGCAAGGCGAGGGGGTGACCTGAAGGGAGAAGCGAACAGCTGGGAAATAGTGACCAGAACTGAACTCGGTCGGATCAGATTGAGGAGTCTGTGGAAAGAGTGGGACTGGAAATGATGTAACTGAAGTGTAATGAAGAGGGATTTAGCCTAGATTAATTGGTTAGAAAAACAGGGGGCCAGCAGCAGGAGATACTTAAATACGAGATAGATATGGCATAGGTTAAATATATTCCTACAAGGAGTAAAGAGGATCGTCAATGGTAAGGGATCTATGGATAACCAGAGTGTTCAGGGTAAAATGATTAAATAAAGGGGAAAAATGCAAAAAGGAAATGATGAGAACAACAACTTGCATTTATACAGGGCCTTTAGCAAAGTTAAACACCCCAAGGTGCTTCACAGGAGCGTTACCAAACAAAATCTCACACCCAGCCACATAAGGAGATATTAGGGCAAAGAAGTAGGTTTTATGAAGCGTCTTAAAGGACGAAAGAGAGGCAGAAAGGTTCAGGGAGGGAATTCCAGAGCTTAGGGCCCAGGCAGCTGAAGGCCCGGGCACCAATACAAATGGTGGAGCGATTAAAATCGGGGATGCTCAAGAGACCAGAATTAGAGGAGTGCAGAGATCTCGGAGGATTGTGGGGCTGGAAGAGATTACACAGAGAGAGAAATATAAAAAGTAGGGAGAGCATTAGGCAGTGTAAGAGGGGACATGAAAGACTGGTCAACAACATAAAGGGAAATAGCAAGGACTTTTCTGAGAAAAAGGAAAGTCAAAAAGGGCTGGCACCACTTGAAATCAAGTGTGTCATCTTGTAATTGACAGTAAGGGAACAGTTCGTAAGTACTTGCCTCAGTTTTTATAGAGGAAAGTGCCAGTGAGGCTCTAGGTGAACCGATTGGAGATGTAGAATAGACGTTCCTGGTATAAAAATAATGGAACTAAAAGTAGGAAACCCCCAGCCCCAGATGGTATCCATCCCAGAATAGTGCCCTAGCCAATATTTATCCCTCAACCAACATCACTGAACAGATTATCACATTGCTGTTTCTGGGATCTTGCTGCACGTAAATTGGCTGCCACGTTTCCTACAATACAACAGTGATAAACTACAAAAGTACTTCATTGGTGGTAAAGCGCTTTGGGAGGTCCGGAGGTGGTGAAAGGCTCTCTAGAAATGCAAGTCTTTCTTTCTGAATGAGGCTGGGGAGGAGACAGCAACCACAATGTTCCAACAATGTTTGGAACTGGGAATTGCGCCAAAGGACTGAAGGGAACAACTGTTATAGCCCTCTTCAAGGAAGGGGAAAGGAATACTTCAGAAAATTACAGACTAGTTAATCCTACCTCAGTTATGGGTAAAGGTCTGAAGTCCATAATATTGGTTAAAATGAGTGAAAACCTGAATGACCAGGACTAATGAGGGACAGTCAGCAGGGATAATGTAAAGGGCAGGTCGTGCTTGACTAACTGACTAACTAAAATCAGAGGGCATATAAGTAAAGGAAATACAGTGGACGTTTTGCATGTGTGTGTTTTCAGAAAGCTCGAGGGGCGCAGCACTGTATAGTGCAGGATAGGAGGAGGAAAGTGGAACCAGGACAGGGGCCTCCCTCCGAAAGCTACACCATCCACTGCAACGCACATGTACAAGGTGATCACCTAACAGTGACCCCAGCTTGTAATCTTATACTCAGGAATATGTAGTACATTAAAAACAGACAAAAATATTGAGTGATTTCCTTTTGGGAGAGACTAGAGCAAAAGGAAGATGAGACAAGGGAGGAAGGAAAACAAATCAGGACGGAGTGGATCATTAAGAAAGCCAAACATTATGAAAGCTGCAAGCTTTGTACTCGTGTTCCCAATTTCAAACATGCTACTTGAGTGAACAAACATCTGAAAGAAAGGTAAATGTAGAGCTGGTAATCTCCAGACGACCAAACAAAAGGACCCGTGGCAGACACACATATCAGATCACATTGCACATTCCACCGTGGCTCCTCTCATCAGGGTATGTACCCGACAAACACAAACACCATTAGGATCACAGCTCCCCCAGCTAACTGCTCAATGCCTGACAAATAGAGCAAAACCCACTTGTAGTCAGCTCCAGATAGTGAGAAATTCCAACACATCCCCAGTAAGTAAACAGACGGCAGCTGCTTCTGTCATCACACTGTTCCTTCTTGGCCACTGTCCATGAGCTCCCTGCGGCCGAGTCACGCCGCTCCGTTCTGGGTTTGCTTGCTTGAACTCTGCCCAAATCAGTTGCTTCCGTGAAAAGCATTCATTCCAGTTCAGCCTCAGGAACCCTTCTTGAGGGTTCGACCAGCCTGCAGCATCTGTTCCGAGGCAATGTCACGTTATGAGCCCATCTCAACTGAACTCATCATGGTTCCAATTCATGTCATCCACATTGAACCAACTTCAGCATGGGTCAGACTCCAGGCTGAGAAACACAAGCTCCAGTCTGGTGAAATACACAGACTTTAACAAAAAAAGTTTGGCAAACCTCAACTCATTTTCTTAAAGACACAATACAACAACACATTTTGTCACTACTCCAGATCACAATGACAGTGCCTTGTGACACATGGCCCTCCCCAAACACAGCTCCACCACTATCTGCATAGAGGTCAAAGCAACAAAAACAGCATTCCCCAGGTTCAGTCCACAAGGCAATGTGTAACTGAGCCGTAGAGACCAGAAGGTCCCAGTTCAATCCCCAGTATGTGCTGGGCTAGCTAATCTCCACAAAGGCAGCAAGCAGAAGGGGCATTATAATTGGCCTCAGCACCTCTGGGTTAGGGAATGGAAAATTGGCCAGGATTTCTGCTCCCGATAGGTGAGAACAGGATCAGGCACAGCTGTGATGCTCCGAGAGTTGAATAGCCTGCCAACATTCACTGCCTCAGCTAGCTCATAACCAATGGCCTATCTTCCAAGAAATGAGCCCCCAGGTGGACAAGAGGGCTTCATTTGGATTTTAGCAAATCCAATTGTCCCACAGGAGAGTGAGGCCATGGAGTGCGGACAAGACCTCTAGCTCGGAGGTGAATCCAACATTGGCTGATTCAGTGGAAGCAAAGAGAAGCTTAAATCAGTAGAAGCAGGCGGTGGGGCTCAGGAATCAGTGCTCTGGCAATCACTGTTTACAATCTACAATCACAGAACTTCATAGCCATTCAGTCCATCATGCCTGGGCCGACTTTCTGAATGAGCTATCCACCACTCAATCCCATTGCCCCATCCATTCCCCATAAGGCCCATGCCCTCTCTTAGAAAGAGCTCTCCCCATTAGACCCATTCCCCACGCTGCCCTGTCCCCCTCTCATAGCAACAGGAGGAGGCCATTCAGCCCTCGAGCCTGTTCCGCCATTCAATTAGATCATGGCTGATGTGCATCTTAACTTCATCGCCCCGCCTTAATTCCGTAGCCCTCAATACCCAGTTTTGACATTTTCAATTGACCCTGGCCTCAACAGCTTTTTGGAGGGGAGAGTTTCAGATTTCCACTACCCTTTGTGTGAAGAAGTGCTCCCTGACATCACCCCTGAACAGCTTAGTTGTAATTTTAAGGTTCTGCCCCCACCAGAGGAAATAGTTTCTCTCTATCTACCCTATCAAACCCATTCATCATCTTAAACACCTCAATTAGATCACCCCGTAATCTTTATTTTCCAGGGAATACAAGCCTAGCCTATGCAACCTTTCCTCATAATTTAACCCTTTTTGCCCCAGTATGATTCTGGTGATTCTGTGCTGCACCCCATCCAAGGCCAATATACCATTGCTGAGATGTGGTTCCCAGAACTGAAAGCGATACTCCAGAGGGACCTTCCCCAATCTCCCACACCCCGACCTTCCCCAATCAGCTATCGCCCAATGTTCCTAAAACTCCCCATCAGCACTTTGTTTGCCGAGTGTTTAATTCCCCAATCATTTCCCCGTAGACTCACCAACAACCATCAGCGTGAACTCAAAACCACGTTTCACCGACTTCCTATACACCTGGTTCGGGAGGTTTGCAAATCCCACATATCCCTCCAGGGAGCGGGCGTACTGCAAGGAAAAGGAGAGAGTTACACCAAGGGCAAATTCCAGGCACTGAATACGGTCGCAGCATATACACAACACTCATGGTGGATATGGGTCTGTCACTAAGTAAACACTGGGGCACAGTACTGGTGCGTACGGATCTGTCACTGCAACACTGGTGCACAGCGCAGGTTCGTACGGGGCTGTCACTAACACTGGGACACAGGGCTGGTGTGCACGGGTCTGTCACTGTGTAACGCTGGGATTCAGGGCTGGTGTGTACGAGTCTCACTGTGTAACATTGGGATACAGCGCTGGTGTGTACGGGTCTGTCACTGTGTAACACTGGGGCACAGCGCTGGTGTGTACAGGTCTGTCACTGTGTAACACTGGGGCACAGCGCTGGTGTGTACGGGTCTCTCACTGTGTAACACTGGGGCACAGCGCTGGTGTGTACGGGCCCGTCACTAACACTGGGGCACAGCGCTGGTGTGTACGGGTCTCACTGTGTAACACTGGGGCACAGCGCTGGTGTGTACGGGTCTCTCACTGTAACACTGGAACACAGCGCTGCTGTGTACGGGTCTGTCACTGTAACACTGGAACACAGCGCTGGTGTGTACGGGTCTCTCACTGTGTAACACTGGGACACAGCGCTGTGTGTACGGGTCTCTCACTAACACTGGAACACAGCGCTGGTGTGTACGGGTCTCACTGTGTAACACTGGGGCACAGCGCTGGTGTGTACGGGTCTGTCACTGTGTAACACTGGGGCACAGCGCTGGTGTGTACGGGTCTCTCTCTGTAAAACTGGGGCACAGTGCTGGTGTGTACGGGTCTGTCACTAAGTAACACTGGGGCACAGGGCTGGTGTGTACGAGTCTCACTGTGTAACACTGGGGCACAGCGCTGGTGTGTACGGGTCCGTCACTAACACTGGGGCACAGTGCTGGTGTGTACGGGTCTCTCAATGTGTAACACTGGGGAACAGCGCTGGTGTGTATGGGTCCGTCACTAACACTGGGGCACAGCGCTGGTGTGTACAGGTCTCTCACTAACACTGGGGCACAGCGCTGGTGTGTACGGGTCTCACATTGTGTAACACTGGGACACAGCGCTGGTGTGTACGGGTCTGTCACTGTAACACTGGGGCACAGCGCTGGTGTGTACGGGTCTGTCACTGTGTAACACTGGGGCACAGTGCTGGTGTGTACGGGTCTGTCACTGTAACACTGGGGCACAGCGCTGGTGTGTACGGGTCTCTCACTAACACTGGGGCACAGCGCTGGTGTGTACGGGTCTCACTGTGTAACACTGGAACACAGCGCTGGTGTGTATGGGTCTCACAGTGTGTAACACTGGGACACAGTGCTGGTGTGTACGGGTCTCACAGTGTGTAACACTGGGACACAGCGCTGGTGTGTACGGGTCTGTCACTGTAACACTGGGGCACAGCGCTGGTGTGTATGGGTCTCTCACTAACACTGGGGCACAGCGCTGGTGTGTACGGGTCTGTCACTGTGCAACACTGGGACACAGCGCTGGTGTGTACGGGTCTGTCACTGTAACACTGGGGCACAGCGCTGGTGTGTACGGGTCTGTCACTGTGTAACACTGGGGCACAGCGCTGGTGTGTACGGGTCTGTCACTAACACTGGGGCACAGCGCTGGTGTGTACGGGTCTCTCACTAACACTGGGGCACAGCGCTGGTGTGTACGGGTCTCACTGTGTAACACTGGAACACAGCGCTGGTGTGTATGGGTCTCACACTGTGTAACACTGGGACACAGCGCTGGTGTGTACGGGTCTCACACTGTGTAACACTGGGGCACAGCGCTGGTGTGTACGGGTCTCACAGTGTGTAACACTGGGACACAGTGCTGGTGTGTACGGGTCTCACACTGTGTAACACTGGGATACAGCGCTGGTGTGTACGGGTCTGTCACTGTGTAACACTGGGGCACAGAGCTGGTGTGTACGGGTCTCTCACTGTAACACTGGGGCACAGCGCTGGTGTGTACGGGTCTGTCACTGTGTAACACTGGGGCACAGCGCTAGTGAGTACGGGTCTATCACTGTGTAACACTGGGGCACAGCGCTGGTGTGTACGGGTCTGTCACTGTGTAACACTGGGGCACAGCGCTAGTGTGTACGGGTCTGTCACTGTGTAACACTGGGGCACAGCGCTGGTGTGTACGGGTCTGTCACTGTGTAACACTGGGGCACAGCGCTGGTGTGTACGGGTCTCTCACTGTGTAACACTGGGGCACAGCGCTGGTGTGTACGGGTCTCACACTGTGTAACACTGGGGCACAGCGCTGGTGTGTACGGGTCTGTCACTAACACTGGGGCACAGCGCTGGTGTGTACGGGTCTGTCACTGTGTAACACTGGAACACAGCGCTGTGTGTACGGGTCTGTCACTGTGTAACACTGGGGCACAGCGCTGGTGTGTACGGGTCTGTCACTATATAACACTGGCGTGTAATCTGTCTCACTTTCCCTGTCCCCATCTCACCCCCTCCCTCTCTACCTCACCATGTCACTGCCTCTCCCACTCTGTCTGTCTGTCTCTCTCTCTCTGTGTCTCCCCTTCTCTCTGTTTCCTTCTCTCTCTCGGTCAGTCGGTCCGAGAAGAGGGACAGTACCGGAGGAGAGAGAATCGTTAACAATATCAACTAACATGGGGGCCTCTCTCCATCTCTCTGTGTGTCTCCCTCTCTCACACTCTGTCTCTCGCGCTCTGTCGCTCTCACCCTCGGTCTCTCTTTATCTCGCGCACTCTGTCTCTCTCTCTCTCCCTCCCTCTCCATCCGTCTCTCTCTCGTCTCACAGTCTGTCTCTCTTTGTCTGTTTCTGTCTCTTCCTCTGTCCCCATCACTCTCTCCCTCCCCAGTCTCTCTTGCTCTC
>JASTWF010000540.1:0-166705 GCA_030390025.1 Squalus acanthias | reverse complement strand
CGGTCACCGCCTCACTCAGGGGCCGGTCACCGCCTCACTCGTGCAATGGTCACCGCCTCACTCGGGCAATGGTCACTGCCTCACTCGGGCAATGGTGACCGCCTCACTCGGGCAATGGTCACCGCCTCACTCGGGCAATGGTCACCGCCTCACTCGGGCTCCGGTCACCGCCTCACTCGGCTCCGGTCACCGCCTCACTCAGGGACCGGTCACCGCCTCACTCGGGGACCGGTCACCGCCTCACTCGGGCTCCGGTCACCGCCTCACTCGGGCAATGGTCACCGCCTCACTCGGGCACCGGTCACCGCCTCACTCGGGCAATGGTCACCGCCTCACTCGGGCAATGGTCACCGCCTCACTCGGGCACTGGTCACCGCCTCACTCGGGCACCGGTCACCGCCTCACTCGGGCACTGGTCACCGCCTCACTCGGGGCAATGGTCACCGCCTCACTCGGCAATGGTCACCGCCTCACTCGGGCAATGGTCACCGCCTCACTCGGGCACTGGTCACCGCCTCACTCGGGCACCGGTCACCGCCTCACTCGGGCAATGGTCACCGCCTCACTCGGGCACTGGTCACCGCCTCACTCGGGAACGGTCACCGCCTCACTCGGCACTGGTCACCGCCTCACTCGGGCAATGGTCACCGCCTCACTCGGGCACTGGTCACCGCCTCACTCGGGCACTGGTCACCGCCTCACTCGGGCACGGTCACCGCCTCACTCGGGCAATGGTCACCGCCTCACTCGGGCAATGGTCACCGCCTCACTCGGGCAATGGTCACCGCCTCACTCGGGCAATGGTCACCGCCTCACTCGGGCACCGGTCACCGCCTCACTCGGGCACGGTCACCGCCTCACTCGGCAATCGGTCACCCGCCTCACTCGGGCACCGGTCACCGCCTCACTCGGAATGGTCACCGCCTCACTCGGGCAATGGTCACCGCCTCACTCGGGCACTGGTCACCGCCTCACTCGGGGCACTGGTCACCGCCTCACTCGGGCACCGGTCACCGCCTCACTCGGGGAATGGTCACCGCCTCACTCGGGCAATGGTCACCGCCTCACTCTGGTCACCGGTCACCGCCTCACTCGGTCACCGGTCACCGCCTCACTCGGGCAATGGTCACCGCCTCACTCGAGGCACTGGTCACCGCCTCACTCGAGCAATGGTCACCGCCTCACTCGGGCACCGGTCACCGCCTCACTCGGGCACCGGTCACCGCCTCACTCGGGCACCGGTCACCGCCTCACTCGGGCAATGGTCACCGCCTCACTCGGGCACCGGTCGCCGACTCACTCGGGCAATGGTCACCGCCTCACTCGGGCAATGGTCACCGCCTCACTCGGGCACCTGGTCACCGCCTCACTCGGAATGGTCACCGCCTCACTCGGGCAATGGTCACCGCCTCACTCGGGCAATGGTCACCGCCTCACTCGGGGCCCGGTCACCGCCTCACTCGGGCACCGGTCACCACCTCACTCGGGCAATGGTCACCGCCTCACTCGGGCACCTGTCACCGCCTCACTCGGGGAATGGTCACCGCCTCACTCGGGCTCGGTCACCGCCTCACTCGGGGCACTGTCACCGCCTCACTCGGGCAATGGTCACCGCCTCACTCGGGCAATGGTCACCGCCTCACTCGGCAATCGTCACCGCCTCACTCGGCAATGGTCACCGCCTCACTCGGGCACCGGTCACCGCCTCACTCGGGCAATGGTCACCGCCTCACTCGGCAATGGTCACCGCCTCACTCGGCAATGGTCACTGCCTCACTCGGAAATGGTCACCGCCTCACTCGGGCAATGGTCACCGCCTCACTCGGGCAATGGTCACCGCCTCACTCGGGCACCGGTCACCGCCTCACTCGGGAATGGTCACCGCCTCACTCGGGCAATGGTCACCGCCTCACTCGGGAACCGGTCACCGCCTCACTCGGGGCCCGGTCACCGCCTCACTCGGGCAATGGTCACCGCCTCACTCGGGCAATGGTCACCGCCTCACTCGGCTCCGGTCACCGCCTCACTCGGGCTCCGGTCACCGCCTCACTCAGGGCCGGTCACCGCCTCACTCGTGCAATGGTCACCGCCTCACTCGGGCAATGGTCACTGCCTCACTCGGACAATGGTGACCGCCTCACTCGGGCAATGGTCACCGCCTCATTCGGGCAATGGTCACCGCCTCACTCGGGCTCCGGTCACCGCCTCACTCGGCTCCGGTCACCGCCTCACTCAGGGACCGGTCACCGCCTCACTCGGGTACCGGTCACCGCCTCACTCGGGCTCCGGTCACCGCCTCACTCGGGCAATGGTCACCGCCTCACTCGGGCTCCGGTCACCGCCTCACTCGGGGAATGGTCACCGCTTCACTCGGGCAATGGTCACCGTCTCACTTGGTCACCGGTCACCGCCTCACTCGGTCACCGGTCACCGCCTCACTCGGGCAATGGTCACCGCCTCACTCGAGGAATGGTCACCGCCTCACTCGAGCAATGGTCACCGCCTCACTCGGGCACCGGTCACCGCCTCACTCGGGCACCGGTCACCGCCTCACTCGGGCACCGGTCACCGCCTCACTCGGGCAATGGTCACCGCCTCACTCGGGCACCGGTCGCCGC
This sequence comes from Squalus acanthias, assembly GCA_030390025.1. Lineage (NCBI taxonomy): Eukaryota > Metazoa > Chordata > Chondrichthyes > Squaliformes > Squalidae > Squalus > Squalus acanthias. Next base: position 164,087 of record JASTWF010000540.1, on the reverse strand, counting down.
CTCACTCGGGCACCGGTCACCGCCTCACTCGGGCAATGGTCACCGCCTCACTCGGGCACCGGTCACCGCCTCACTCGGAATGGTCACCGCCTCACTCGGGCAATGGTCACCGCCGCACTCGGGCAATGGTCACCGCCTCACTCGGGGCCCGGTCACCGCCTCACTCGGGCACCGGTCACCACCTCACTCGGGCAATGGTCACCGCCTCACTCGGGCACCTGTCACCGCCTCACTCGGGGAATGGTCACCGCCTCACTCGGGCACTGGTCACCGCCTCACTCGGGCAATGGTCACCGCCTCACTCGGCAATCGTCACCGCCTCACTCGGCAATGGTCACCGCCTCACTCGGGCACCGGTCACCGCCTCACTCGGGCAATGGTCACCGCCTCACTCGGCAATGGTCACCGCCTCACTCGGCAATGGTCACTGCCTCACTCGGAAATGGTCACCGCCTCACTCGGGCAATGGTCACCGCCTCACTCGGGCAATGGTCACCGCCTCACTCGGGCACCGGTCACCGCCTCACTCAGCAATAGTCACCGCCTCACTCGGGTAATGGTCACCGCCGCACTTGGGCAATGGTCACCGCCTCACTCGGGGCCCGGTCACCGCCTTACTCGGGCACCGGTCACCACCTCACTCAGGCAATGGTCACCGCCTCACTCGGGCACCTGTCACCGCCTCACTCGGGGAATGGTCACCGCCTCACTCGGGGAATGGTCACCGCCTCACTCGGGCAATGGTCACCGCCTCACTCGGCAATGGTCACCGCCTCACTCGGGCAATGGTCACCGCCTCACTCGGGCACTGGTCACCGCCTCACTCGGGGAATGGTCACCGCCTCACTCGGGCAACGGTCACCGCCTCACTCGGGCAATGGTCACCGCCTCACTCGGGCAATGGTCACCGCCTCACTCGGGCAATGGTCACCGCCTCACTCGGGAACCGGTCACCGCCTCACTCGGGGCACCGGTCACCGCCTCACTCGGGCACCGGTCACTGCCTCACTCGGGCAATGGTCACCGCCTCACTCGGGCACCGGTCACCGCCTCACTCGGGCACCGGTCACCGCCTCACTCGGGCACCGGTCACCGCCTCACTCGGGCATTGGTCACCGCCTCACTCGGGCACCGGTCGCCGACTCACTCGGGCACCGGTCACCGCCTCACTCGGGCAATGGTCACCGCCTCACTCGGGCACCGGTCACCGCCTCACTCGGCAATGGTCACCGCCTCACTCGGGCACTGGTCACCGCCTCACTCGGGCAATGGTCACCGCCTCACTCGGGCCCGGTCACCGCCTCACTCGGGCACCGGTCACCACCTCACTCGGGCAATGGTCACCGCCTCACTCGGGCACCTGTCACCGCCTCACTCGGGAATGGTCACCGCCTCACTCGGGCACCTGTCACCGCCTCACTCGGGGAATGGTCACCGTCTCACTCTGGCACCGGTCACCGCCTCACTCGGGCAATGGTCACCGCCTCACTCGGGCAATGGTCACCGCCTCACTCGGCAATCGTCACCGCCTCACTCGGCAATGGTCACCGCCTCACTCGGGCACCGGTCACCGCCTCACTCGGGCAATGGTCACCGCCTCACTCGGCAATGGTCACCGCCTCACTCGGCAATGGTCACCGCCTCACTCGGGCACCTGTCACCGCCTCACTCGGGCAATGGTCACCGCCTCACTCTGGCACCGGTCACCGCCTCACTCGGGCAATGGTCACCGCCTCACTCGGGCAATGGTCACCGCCTCACTCGGCAATCGTCACCGCCTCACTCGGCAATGGTCACCGCCTCACTCGGGCACCGGTCACCGCCTCACTCGGCAATGGTCACCGCCTCACTCGGCAATGGTCACTGCCTCACTCGGAAATGGTCACCGCCTCACTCGGGCAATGGTCACCGCCTCACTCGGGCAATGGTCACCGCCTCACTCGGGCACCGGTCACCGCCTCACTCAGCAATAGTCACCGCCTCACTCGGCAATGGTCACCGCCTCACTCGGGCAATGGTCACGCCTCACTCGGGAAATGGTCACCGCCTCACTCGGGCACTGGTCACCGCCTCACTCGGGCAATGGTCACCACCTCACTCGGGCAATGGTCACCGCCTCACTCGGGCACCTGTCACCGCCTCACTCGGGGAATGGTCACCGCCTCACTCGGGCACCTGTCACCGCCTCACTCGGGCAATGGTCACCGCCTCACTCGGGCAATGGTCACCGCCTCACTCGGCAATCGTCACCGCCTCACTCGGCAATGGTCACCGCCTCACTCGGGCAATGGTCACCGCCTCACTCGGGCAATGGTCACCGCCTCACTCGGGCACCGGTCGCCGCCTCACTCGGGGAATGGTCACCACCTCACTCGGGCAATGGTCACCGCCTCACTCGGGGAATGGTCACCGCCTCACTCGGGCACCTGTCACCGCCTCACTCGGGCAATGGTCACCGCCTCACTCGGGCAATGGTCACCGCCTCACTCGGCAATCGTCACCGCCTCACTCGGCAATGGTCACCGCCTCACTCGGGCACCGGTCACCGCCTCACTCGGGCAATGGTCACCGCCTCACTCGGCAATGGTCACCGCCTCACTCGGCAATGGTCACTGCCTCACTCGGAATTGGTCACCGCCTCACTCGGGCAATGGTCACCGCCTCACTCGGGCAATGGTCACCGCCTCACTCGGGCACCGGTCACCGCCTCACTCAGCAATAGTCACCGCCTCACTCGGGTAATGGTCACCGCCGCACTTGGGCAATGGTCACCGCCTCACTCGGGGCCCGGTCACCGCCTTACTCGGGCACCGGTCACCACCTCACTCGGCAATGGTCACCGCCTCACTCGGGCAATGGCCACCGCCTCACTCGGGGAATGGTCACCGCCTCACTCGGGCACGGTCGCCGCCTCACTCGGGGAATGGTCACCACCTCACTCGGGCAATGGTCACCGCCTCACTCGGAACCGGTCACCGCCTCACTCGGGGCCCGGTCACCGCCTCACTCGGGCAATGGTCACCGCCTCACTCGGGCTCCAGTCACCGCCTCACTCGGGCTCCGGTCACCGCCTCACTCAGGGGCCGGTCACCGCCTCACTCGTGCAATGGACACCGCCTCACTCGGGCAATGGTCACTGCCTCACTCGGGCAATGGTGACCGCCTCACTCGGGTACCGGTCACCGCCTCACTCGGGCAATGGTCACCTCCTCACTCGGGCAATGGTCACCGTCTCACTTGGTCACCGGTCACCGCCTCACTCGGGCACCGGTCACCGCCTCACTCGGGCAATGGTCACCGCCTCACTCGGCAATGGTCACCGCCTCACTCGGCAATGGTCACCGCCTCACTCGGCAATGGTCACCGCCTCACTCGGGCAATGGTCACCGCCTCACTCGGGCACCGGTCGCCGCCTCACTCGGGGAATGGTCACCACCTCACTCGGGCAATGGTCACCGCCTCACTCGGGAACCGGTCACCGCCTCACTCGGGCCCGGTCACCGCCTCACTCGGGCAATGGTCACCGCCTCACTCGGGCTCCGGTCACCGCCTCACTCGGGCTCCGGTCACCGCCTCACTCAGGGGCCGGTCACCGCCTCACTCGTGCAATGGTCACCGCCTCACTCGGGCAATGGTCACTGCCTCACTCGGACAATGGTGACCGCCTCACTCGGGCAATGGTCACCGCCTCATTCGGGCAATGGTCACCGCCTCACTCGGGCTCCGGTCACCGCCTCACTCGGCTCCGGTCACCGCCTCACTCAGGGACCGGTCACCGCCTCACTCGGGTACCGGTCACCGCCTCACTCGGGCTCCGGTCACCGCCTCACTCGGGCAATGGTCACCGCCTCACTCGGGCTCCGGTCACCGCCTCACTCGGGGAATGGTCACCGCTTCACTCGGGCAATGGTCACCGTCTCACTTGGTCACCGGTCACCGCCTCACTCGGTCACCGGTCACCGCCTCACTCGGGCAATGGTCACCGCCTCACTCGAGGAATGGTCACCGCCTCACTCGAGCAATGGTCACCGCCTCACTCGGGCACCGGTCACCGCCTCACTCGGGCACCGGTCACCGCCTCACTCGGGCACCGGTCACCGCCTCACTCGGGCATTGGTCACCGCCTCACTCGGGCACCGGTCGCCGACTCACTCGGGCACTGGTTACCGCCTCACTCGGGCAATGGTCACCGCCTCACTCGGGCACCGGTCACCGCCTCACTCGGAATGGTCACCGCCTCACTCGGGCAATGGTCACTGCCGCACTCGGGCAATGGTCACCGCCTCACTCGGGGCCCGGTCACCGCCTCACTCGGGCACCGGTCACCACCTCACTCGGGCAATGGTCACCGCCTCACTCGGGCACCTGTCACCGCCTCACTCGGGGAATGGTCACCGCCTCACTCGGGCAATGGTCACCGCCTCACTCGGGCAATGGTCACCGCCTCACTCGGCAATCGTCACCGCCTCACTCGGCAATGGTCACCGCCTCACTCGGGCACCGGTCACCGCCTCACTCGGGCAATGGTCACCGCCTCACTCGGCAATGGTCACCGCCTCACTCGGCAATGGTCACTGCCTCACTCGGAAATGGTCACCGCCTCACTCGGGCAATGGTCACCGCCTCACTCGGGCAATGGTCACCGCCTCACTCGGGCACCGGTCACCGCCTCACTCAGCAATAGTCACCGCCTCACTCGGGTAATGGTCACCGCCGCACTTGGGCAATGGTCACCGCCTCACTCGGGGCCCGGTCACCGCCTTACTCGGGCACCGGTCACCACCTCACTCAGGCAATGGTCACCGCCTCACTCGGGCACCTGTCACCGCCTCACTTGGGGAATGGTCACCGCCTCACTCGGGGAATGGTCACCGCCTCACTCGGGCAATGGTCACCGCCTCACTCGGCAATGGTCACCGCCTCACTCGGCAATGGTCACTGCCTCACTCAGAAATGGTCACCACCTCACTCGGGCAATGGTCACCGCCTCACTCGGGTACCGGTCACCGCCTCACTCGGGCAATGGTCACCTCCTCACTCGGGCAATGGTCACCGTCTCACTTGGTCACCGGTCACCGCCTCACTCGGGCACCGGTCATCGCCTCACTCGGGCAATGGGCACCGCCTCACTCGGGCACCGGTCACCGCCTCACTCGGGCACCGGTCACCGCCTCACTCGGGCACCGGTCACCGCCTCACTCGGGCAATGGTCACCGCCTCACTCAGGCACCGGTCGCCGACTCACTCGGGCACCGGTCACAGCCTCACTCGGGCAATGCTCACCACCTCACTCGCGCACCGGTCACCGCCTCACTCGGAATGGTCACCGCCTCACTCGGGCAATGGTCACCGCCGCACTCGGGCAATGGTCACCGCCTCACTCGGGGCCCGGTCACCGCCTCACTCGGGCACCGGTCACCACCTCACTCGGGCAATGGTCACCGCCTCACTCGGGCACCTGTCACCGCCTCACTCGGGGAATGGTCACCGCCTCACTCGGGCACCTGTTACCGCCTCACTCGGGGAATGGTCACCGTCTCACTCTGGCACCGGTCACCGCCTCACTCGGGCAATGGTCACCGCCTCACTCGGGCAATGGTAACCGCCTCACTCGGCAATCGTCACCGCCTCACTCGGCAATGGTCACCGCCTCACTCGGGCACCGGTCACCGCCTCACTCGGGCAATGGTCACCGCCTCACTCGGCAATGGTCACCGCCTCACTCGGCAATGGTCACCGCCTCACTCGGGCACCTGTCACCGCCTCACTCGGGGAATGGTCACCGTCTCACTCTGGCACCGGTCACCGCCTCACTCGGGCAATGGTCACCGCCTCACTCGGGCAATGGTCACCGCCTCACTCGGCAATCGTCACCGCCTCACTCGGCAATGGTCACCGCCTCACTCGGGCACCGGTCACCGCCTCACTCGGGCAATGGTCACCGCCTCACTCGGCAATGGTCACCGCCTCACTCGGCAATGGTCACTGCCTCACTCGGAAATGGTCACCGCCTCACTCGGGCAATGGTCACCGCCTCACTCGGGCAATGGTCACCGCCTCACTCGGGCACCGGTCACCGCCTCACTCAGCAATAGTCACCGCCTCACTCGGCAATGGTCACCGCCTCACTCGGCAATGGTCACTGCCTCACTCGGAAATGGTCACCGCCTCACTCGGGCAATGGTCACCGTCTCACTCGGGCACTGGTCACCACCTCACTCGGGCAATGGTCACCGCCTCACTCGGGCACCTGTCACCGCCTCACTCGGGGAATGGTCACCGCCTCACTCGGGCACCTGTCACCGCCTCACTCGGGCAATGGTCACCGCCTCACTCGGGCAATGGTCACCGCCTCACTCGGCAATCGTCACCGCCTCACTCGGCAATGGTCACCGCCTCACTCAGCAATGGTCACCGCCTCACTCGGGCAATGGTCACCGCCTCACTCGGGGAATGGTCACCGCCTCACTCGGGCACCGGTCGCCGCCTCACTCGGGGAATGGTCACCACCTCACTCGGGCAATGGTCACCGCCTCACTCGGGGAATGGTCACCGCCTCACTCGGGCACCTGTCACCGCCTCACTCGGGCAATGGTCACCGCCTCACTCGGGCAATGGTCACCGCCTCACTCGGCAATCGTCACCGCCTCACTCGGCAATGGTCACCGCCTCACTCGGGCACCGGTCACCGCCTCACTCGGGCAATGGTCACCGCCTCACTCGGCAATGGTCACCGCCTCACTCGGCAATGGTCACTGCCTCACTCGGAATTGGTCACCGCCTCACTCGGGCAATGGTCACCGCCTCACTCGGGCAATGGTCACCGCCTCACTCGGGCACCGGTCGCCGCCTCACTCGGGGCCCGGTCACCGCCTCACTCGGGCAATGGTCACCGCCTCACTCGGGCTCCAGTCACCGCCTCACTCGGGCTCCGGTTACCGCCTCACTCAGGGGCCGGTCACCGCCTCACTCGTGCAATGGACACCGCCTCACTCGGGCAATGTTCACTGCCTCACTCGGGCAATGGTGACCGCCTCACTCGGGTACCGGTCACCGCCTCACTCGGGCAATGGTCACCTCCTCACTCGGGCAATGGTCACCGTCTCACTTGGTCACCGGTCACCGCCTCACTCGGGCACCGGTCATCGCCTCACTCGGGCACCGGTCACCGCCTCACTCGGGCACCGGTCACCGCCTCACTCGGGCACCGGTCACCGCCTCACTCGGGCAATGGTCACCGCCTCACTCGGGCACCGGTCGCTGACTCACTCGGGCACCGGTCACCGCCTCACTCGGGCAATGGTCACCACCTCACTCGGGCACCGGTCACCGCCTCACTCGGAATGGTCACCGCCTCACTCGGGCAATGGTCACCGCCGCACTCGGGCAATGGTCACCGCCTCACTCGGGGCCCGGTCACCGCCTCACTCGGGCACCGGTCACCACCTCACTCGGGCAATGGTCACCGCCTCACTCGGGCACCTGTCACCGCCTCACTCGGGGAATGGTCACCGCCTCACTCGGGCACCTGTCACCGCCTCACTCGGGGAATGGTCACCGTCTCACTCTGGCACCGGTCACCGCCTCACTCGGGCAATGGTCACCGCCTCACTCGGGCAATGGTCACCGCCTCACTCGGCAATCGTCACCGCCTCACTCGGCAATGGTCACCGCCTCACTCGGGCACCGGTCACCGCCTCACTCGGGCAATGGTCACCGCCTCACTCGGCAATGGTCACCGCCTCACTCGGCAATGGTCACTGCCTCACTCGGAAATGGTCACCGCCTCACTCGGGCAATGGTCACCGCCTCACTCGGGCAATGGTCACCGCCTCACTCGGCAATCGTCACCGCCTCACTCGGCAATGGTCACCGCCTCACTCGGGCACCGGTCACCGCCTCACTCGGGCAATGGTCACCGCCTCACTCGGCAATGGTCACCGCCTCACTCGGCAATGGTCACCGCCTCACTCGGCAATGGTCACCGCCTCACTCGGCAATGGTCACCGCCTCACTCGGGCAATGGTCACCGCCTCACTCGGGCAATGGTCACCGCCTCACTCGGGCACCGGTCACCGCCTCACTCGGCAATGGTCACCGCCTCACTCGGCAATGGTCACCGCCTCACTCGGCAATGGTCACCGCCTCACTCGGCAATGGTCACCGCCTCACTCGGGCACTGGTCACCGCCTCACTCGGGCAATGGTCACCGCCTCACTCGGGCACCGGTCACCGCCTCACTCGGGCACCGGTCACCGCCTCACTCGGGCACCGGTCACCGCCTCACTCGGGCAATGGTCACCGCCTCACTCGGGCACCGGTCACCGCCTCACTCGGCAACGGTCACCGCCTCACTCGGGCACTGGTCACTGCCTCATTCGGGCACCGGTCACCGCATCACTCGGGCAATGGTCACCGCCTCACTCGGGAAATGGTCACCGCCTCACTCGGGGACCGGTCACTGCCTCACTCGGAGACCGGTCCCCGCCTCACTCGGGGACCGGTCACTGCCTCACTCGAGGAATGGTCACCGCCTCACTCGGGGACCGGTCACTGCATGACTCGGGGACCGGTCACTGCATCACTCGGGGACCGGTCACTGCCTCACTCGGGGACCGGTCACCGCCTCACTCTGTCACCGGTCACCGCCTCACTCGGGCACCGGTCACCGCCTCACTCGGGTAATGGTCACCGCTCACTCGGGCAATGGTCACCGTCTCACTTGGTCACCGGTCACCGCCTCACTCGGTCACCGGTCACCGCCTCACTCGGGCAATGGTCACCGCCTCACTCGAGGAATGGTCACCGCCTCACTCGAGCAATGGTCACCGCCTCACTCGGGCACCGGTCACCGCCTCACTCGGACACCGGTCACCACCTCACTCGGGCACCGGTCACCGCCTCACTCGGGCATTGGTCACCGCCTCACTCGGGCACCGGTCGCCGACTCACTCGGGAACCGGTCACCGCCTCACTCTGTCACCGGTCACCGCCTCACTCGGGCAATGGTCACCGCCTCACTCGGGCAATGGTCACCGCTTCACTCGGGGAATGGTCACCGCCTCACTCGGCAATGGTCACCGCCTCACTCGGGCAATGGTCACGGCTTCACTCGGGGACCGGTCACCGCCTCACTCGGGCTCCGGTCAGCGCCTCACTCGGGCAATGGTCACCGCCTCACTCGGCAATGGTCACCGCCTCACTCGGGCAATGGCCACCGCCTCACTCGGGGAATGGTCACCGCCTCACTCGGGCACCGGTCGCCGCCTCACTCGGGGAATGGTCACCACCTCACTCGGGCAATGGTCACCGCCTCACTCGGGAACCGGTCACCGCCTCACTCGGGGCCCGGTCACCGCCTCACTCGGGCAATGGTCACCGCCTCACTCCGGCTCCGGTCACCGCTCACTCGGGCTCCGGTCACCGCCTCACTCAGGGGCCGGTCACCGCCTCACTCGTGCAATGGTCACCGCCTCACTCGGGCAATGGTCACAGCCTCACTCGGGCTCCGGTCACCGCCTCACTCGGCTCCGGTCACCGCCTCACTCAGGGACCGGTCACCGCCTCACTCGGGTACCGGTCACCGCCTCACTCGGACAATGGTGACCGCCTCACTCGGGCAATGGTCACCGCCTCATTCGGGCAATGGTCACAGCCTCACTCGGGCTCCGGTCACCGCCTCACTCGGCTCCGGTCACCGCCTCACTCAGGGACCGGTCACCGCCTCACTCGGGTACCGGTCACCGCCTCACTCGGGCTCCGGTCACCGCCTCACTCGGGCAATGGTCACCGCCTCACTCGGGCTCCGGTCACCGCCTCACTCGGGTAATGGTCACCGCTTCACTCGGGCAATGGTCACCGTCTCACTTGGTCACCGGTCACCGCCTCACTCGGTCACCGGTCACCGCCTCACTCAGGCAATGGTCACCGCCTCACTCGAGGAATGGTCACCGCCTCACTCGAGCAATGGTCACCGCCTCACTCGGGCACCGGTCACCGCCTCACTCGGACACCGGTCACCACCTCACTCGGGCAATGGTCACCGCCTCACTCGGGAACCGGTCACCGCCTCACTCGGGGCCCGGTCACCGCCTCACTCGGGCAATGGTCACCGCCTCACTCCGGCTCCGGTCACCGGCTCACTCGGGCTCCGGTCACCGCCTCACACAGGGGCCGGTCACCGCCTCACTCGTGCAATGGTCACCGCCTCACTCGGGCAATGGTCACTGCCTCACTCGGACAATGGTGACCGCCTCACTCGGGCAATGGTCACCGCCTCATTCGGGCAATGGTCACAGCCTCACTCGGGCTCCGGTCACCGCCTCACTCGGCTCCGGTCACCGCCTCACTCAGGGACCGGTCACCGCCTCACTCGGGTACCGGTCACCGCCTCACTCGGGCTCCGGTCACCGCCTCACTCGGGCAATGGTCACCGCCTCACTCGGGCTCCGGTCACCGCCTCACTCGGGTAATGGTCACCGCTTCACTCGGGCAATGGTCACCGTCTCACTTGGTCACCGGTCACCGCCTCACTCGGTCACCGGTCACCGCCTCACTCGGGCAATGGTCACCGCCTCACTCGAGGAATGGTCACCGCCTCACTCGAGCAATGGTCACCGCCTCACTCGGGCACCGGTCACCGCCTCACTCGGACACCGGTCACCACCTCACTCGGGCACCGGTCACCGCCTCACTCGGGCATTGGTCACCGCCTCACTCGGGCACCGGTCGCCGACTCACTCGGGCACTGGTTACCGCCTCACTCGGGCAATGGTCACCGCCTCACTCGGGCACCGGTCACCGCCTCACTCGGAATGGTCACCGCCTCACTCGGGCAATGGTCACTGCCACACTCGGGCAATGGTCACCGCCTCACTCGGGGCCCGGTCACCGCCTCACTCGGGCACCGGTCACCACCTCACTCGGGCAATGGTCACCGCCTCACTCGGGCACCTGTCACCGCCTCACTCGGGGAATGGTCACCGCCTCACTCGGGCACCTGTCACCGCCTCACTCGGGCAATGGTCACCGCCTCACTCGGGCAATGGTCACCGCCTCACTCGGCAATCGTCACCGCCTCACTCGGCAATGGTCACCGCCTCACTCGGGCACCGGTCACCGCCTCACTCGGGCAATGGTCACCGCCTCACTCGGCAATGGTCACCGCCTCACTCGGCAATGGTCACTGCCTCACTCGGAAATGGTCACCGCCTCACTCGGGCAATGGTCACCGCCTCACTCGGGCAATGGTCACCGCCTCACTCGGGCACCGGTCGCCGCCTCACTCGGGGAATGGTCACCACCTCACTCGGGCAATGGTCACCGCCTCACTCGGGAACCGGTCACCGCCTCACTCGGGGCCCGGTCACCGCCTCACTCGGGCAATGGTCACCGCCTCACTCCGGCTCCGGTCACCGGCTCACTCGGGCTCCGGTCACCGCCTCACTCAGGGGCCGGTCACCGCCTCACTCGTGCAATGGTCACCGCCTCACTCGGGCAATGGTCACTGCCTCACTCGGACAATGGTGACCGCCTCACTCGGGCAATGGTCACCGCCTCATTCGGGCAATGGTCACAGCCTCACTCGGGCTCCGGTCACCGCCTCACTCGGCTCCGGTCACCGCCTCACTCAGGGACCGGTCACCGCCTCACTCGGGTACCGGTCACCGCCTCACTCGGGCTCCGGTCACCGCCTCACTCGGGCAATGGTCACCGCCTCACTCGGGCTCCGGTCACCGCCTCACTCGGGTAATGGTCACCGCTTCACTCGGGCAATGGTCACCGTCTCACTTGGTCACCGGTCACCGCCTCACTCGGTCACCGGTCACCGCCTCACTCGGGCAATGGTCACCGCCTCACTCGAGGAATGGTCACCGCCTCACTCGAGCAATGGTCACCGCCTCACTCGGGCACCGGTCACCGCCTCACTCGGACACCGGTCACCACCTCACTCGGGCACCGGTCACCGCCTCACTCGGGCATTGGTCACCGCCTCACTCGGGCACCGGTCGCCGACTCACTCGGGCACTGGTTACCGCCTCACTCGGGCAATGGTCACCGCCTCACTCGGGCACCGGTCACCGCCTCACTCGGAATGGTCACCGCCTCACTCGGGCAATGGTCACTGCCACACTCGGGCAATGGTCACCGCCTCACTCGGGGCCCGGTCACCGCCTCACTCGGGCACCGGTCACCACCTCACTCGGGCAATGGTCACCGCCTCACTCGGGCACCTGTCACCGCCTCACTCGGGGAATGGTCACCGCCTCACTCGGGCAATGGTCACCGCCTCACTCGGGCAATGGTCACCGCCTCACTCGGCAATCGTCACCGCCTCACTCGGCAATGGTCACCGCCTCACTCGGGCACCGGTCACCGCCTCACTCGGGCAATGGTCACCGCCTCACTCGGCAATGGTCACCGCCTCACTCGGCAATGGTCACTGCCTCACTCGGAAATGGTCACCGCCTCACTCGGGCAATGGTCACCGCCTCACTCGGGCAATGGTCACCGCCTCACTCGGGCACCGGTCACCGCCTCACTCAGCAATAGTCACCGCCTCACTCGGGTAATGGTCACCGCCGCACTTGGGCAATGGTCACCGCCTCACTCGGGGCCCGGTCACCGCCTTACTCGGGCACCGGTCACCACCTCACTCAGGCAATGGTCACCGCCTCACTCGGGCACCTGTCACCGCCTCACTCGGGGAATGGTCACCGCCTCACTCGGGGAATGGTCACCGCCTCACTCGGGCAATGGTCACCGCCTCACTCGGCAATGGTCACCGCCTCACTCGGCAATGGTCACTGCCTCACTCGGAAATGGTCACCGCCTCACTCGGGCAATGGTCACCGCCTCACTCGGGTACCGGTCACCGCCTCACTCGGGCAATGGTCACCTCCTCACTCGGGCAATGGTCACCGTCTCACTTGGTCACCGGTCACCGCCTCACTCGGGCACCGGTCATCGCCTCACTCGGGCAATGGGCACCGCCTCACTCGGGCACCGGTCACCGCCTCACTCGGGCACCGGTCACCGCCTCACTCGGGCACCGGTCACCGCCTCACTCGGGCAATGGTCACCGCCTCACTCGGGCACCGGTCGCCGACTCACTCGGGCACCGGTCACCGCCTCACTCGGGCAATGCTCACCACCTCACTCGCGCACCGGTCACCGCCTCACTCGGAATGGTCACCGCCTCACTCGGGCAATGGTCACCGCCGCACTCGGGCAATGGTCACCGCCTCACTCGGGGCCCGGTCACCGCCTCACTCGGGCACCGGTCACCACCTCACTCGGGCAATGGTCACCGCCTCACTCGGGCACCTGTCACCGCCTCACTCGGGGAATGGTCACCGCCTCACTCGGGCACCTGTTACCGCCTCACTCGGGGAATGGTCACCGTCTCACTCTGGCACCGGTCACCGCCTCACTCGGGCAATGGTCACCGCCTCACTCGGGCAATGGTAACCGCCTCACTCGGCAATCGTCACCGCCTCACTCGGCAATGGTCACCGCCTCACTCGGGCACCGGTCACCGCCTCACTCGGGCAATGGTCACCGCCTCACTCGGCAATGGTCACCGCCTCACTCGGCAATGGTCACCGCCTCACTCGGGCACCTGTCACCGCCTCACTCGGGGAATGGTCACCGTCTCACTCTGGCACCGGTCACCGCCTCACTCGGGCAATGGTCACCGCCTCACTCGGGCAATGGTCACCGCCTCACTCGGCAATCGTCACCGCCTCACTCGGCAATGGTCACCGCCTCACTCGGGCACCGGTCACCGCCTCACTCGGGCAATGGTCACCGCCTCACTCGGCAATGGTCACCGCCTCACTCGGCAATGGTCACTGCCTCACTCGGAAATGGTCACCGCCTCACTCGGGCAATGGTCACCGCCTCACTCGGGCAATGGTCACCGCCTCACTCGGGCACCGGTCACCGCCTCACTCAGCAATAGTCACCGCCTCACTCGGCAATGGTCACCGCCTCACTCGGCAATGGTCGCTGCCTCACTCGGAAATGGTCACCGCCTCACTCGGGCAATGGTCACCGTCTCACTCGGGCATTGGCCACCACCTCACTCGGGCAATGGTCACCGCCTCACTCGGGCACCTGTCACCGCCTCACTCGGGGAATGGTCACCGCCTCACTCGGGCACCGGTCACCGCCTCACTCGGGCAATGGTCACCGCCTCACTCGGGCAATGGTCACCGCCTCACTCGGCAATGGTCACCGCCTCACTCGGGCAATGGTCACCGCCTCACTCGGGGAATGGTCACCGCCTCACTCGGGCACCGGTCGCCGCCTCACTCGGGGAATGGTCACCACCTCACTCGGGCAATGGTCACCGCCTCACTCGGGGAATGGTCACCGCCTCACTCGGGCACCTGTCACCGCCTCACTCGGGCAATGGTCACCGCCTCACTCGGGCAATGGTCACCGCCTCACTCGGCAATCGTCACCGCCTCACTCGGCAATGGTCACCGCCTCACTCGGGCACCGGTCACCGCCTCACTCGGGCAATGGTCACCGCCTCACTCGGCAATGGTCACCGCCTCACTCGGCAATGGTCACTGCCTCACTCGGAATTGGTCACCGCCTCACTCGGGCAATGGTCACCGCCTCACTCGGGCAATGGTCACCGCCTCACTCGGGCACCGGTCACCGCCTCACTCAGCAATAGTCACCGCCTCACTCGGGTAATGGTCACCGCCGCACTTGGGCAATGGTCACCGCCTCACTCGGGGCCCGGTCACCGCCTTACTCGGGCACCGGTCACCACCTCACTCGGCAATGGTCACCGCCTCACTCGGGCAATGGCCACCGCCTCACTCGGGGAATGGTCACCGCCTCACTCGGGCACCGGTCGCCGCCTCACTCGGGGAATGGTCACCACCTCACTCGGGCAATGGTCACCGCCTCACTCGGGAACCGGTCACCGCCTCACTCGGGGCCCGGTCACCGCCTCACTCGGGCAATGGTCACCGCCTCACTCGGGCTCCAGTCACCGCCTCACTCGGGCTCCGGTCACCGCCTCACTCAGGGGCCGGTCACCGCCTCACTCGTGCAATGGACACCGCCTCACTCGGGCAATGGTCACTGCCTCACTCGGGCAATGGTGACCGCCTCACTCGGGTACCGGTCACCGCCTCACTCGGGCAATGGTCACCTCCTCACTCGGGCAATGGTCACCGTCTCACTTGGTCACCGGTCACCGCCTCACTCGGGCACCGGTCATCGCCTCACTCGGGCAATGGGCACCGCCTCACTCGGGCACCGGTCACCGCCTCACTCGGGCACCGGTCACCGCCTCACTCGGGCAATGGTCACCGCCTCACTCGGGCACCGGTCGCCGACTCACTCGGGCACCGGTCACCGCCTCACTCGGGCAATGGTCACCACCTCACTCGGGCACCGGTCACCGCCTCACTCGGAATGGTCACCGCCTCACTCGGGCAATGGTCACCGCCGCACTCGGGCAATGGTCACCGCCTCACTCGGGGCCCGGTCACCGCCTCACTCGGGCACCGGTCACCACCTCACTCGGGCAATGGTCACCGCCTCACTCGGGGAATGGTCACCGCCTCACTCGGGGACCGGTCACTGCCTCACTCGGGGACCGGTCACTGCCTCACTCGGGGACCGGTCACTGCCTCACTCGGGGACCGGTCACTGCCTCACTCGGGGACCGGTCACTGCCTCAGTCTGGGACCGGTCACTGCCTCAGTCTGAGACCGGTCACTGCCTCACTCGGGACCGGTCACTGCCTCACTCGGGGACCGGTCACTGCCTCACTCGGGGACCGGTCACTGCCTCAGTCGGAGACCGGTCACTGCCTCAGTCTGAGACCGGTCACTGCCTCACTCGGGACCGGTCACTGCCTCACTCGGGACCGGTCACTGCCTCACTCGGGACCGGTCACTGCCTCACTCGGGGACTGGTCACTGCATGACTCGGGGATACCAGTTACTCAGGAGCAGGTCACACCGTCACTCAAGGGGTGGCAACCAAGTGATTCAGGGACCGGTCACTTGGTCACATGGGGGCAGTCGCTCCATCACTCGGGGACCGCCTGACCCATCACGATTATGAAATGCTTGAGAGAGTAAAGGGAGAAAGACTGTCATCGTGGTAGGAGAATTGGTAGTAAGGGCTCTGACTGAGAACTACCACTGGGAAGATTGATTGGAGAAATTAGAAGTTAAATCACTAGCGGGGTTATTAACGATGGAACGCTTTAGCATAAGTGGCTTGTAGAGAATGCTGATCAGAGAGAGTGCGATGGTTGATGAAGTACCTCCCCGAAAGGGACAACAGCCTGTGCGAGGAACTCGTCTTCCTCTTCAGCCTGCTGCCCTCCCTCTGCCACAACTAGGCTTCTGATTGTTTTTGATGTAAAATTACAGACATATATAAATTAATTTATTGAAACATCAGTCGAAAATAGATCTAACAGCATATTATAGAATATCTCAGAACATTGTTAATTAACAAAGAAAGTTAACAATTTTTGTTTAACAAGAACTATAACTATTCGATAAATCTCCTGTGAATTGGAGGTTTTGCCCATTGGCTCAGTAACACCAATGTACTGTTTGGGCTCCTCAGTCCAGACCAAACTCAATGTCTTCAGTGTTGATGTGACCAAGCTCCAAAGCTCCTAATTCTGCCTTCATATTTTCACTCTCTGAGCCATGTTCTAAAAAGAAGATAATGAGTGAAATTTCCTTCGAAAATATCAACGTTACAGGTTGAAATTCACATTTGATTAGGAAAGGAAACACCTCGCTGAAGTATGCTCCATACCCCATCCCAGTGCTCGTTTGTACAACTTTTTCTGAGCTGTGTGTGTTGATGCTATGGTTTAGAGCTCAGGTTGTATAGCAAGCTGCTGAGAATGATTGTAGCTTAATAAAGCTAATGATTGAAATTGATACTTACTCCTAACTACTGAATGCAACAAACCCTGGAGTAATATGATCAGCCCATTCAACAATCAGCCTGAGACTAACAGCCGTAACACTCTTGCCTCGGAGTCAGAAGGTCGTGGGTTCAAGCCCCACTCCAGAGACTTGAGCACATAATCCAGGCTGATATTCCAGTGCAGTACCGAGGGAGTGCTGCACTGTCAGAGGGTCAGGACTGAGAGCATTGCCCTGTCGGAGGTGCTGTCTTTCGATGAGATGTTAAACCCTGTCTGCCCTCTCAGGTGGACGTAAAAGATCCCATGGCACTATTTCGAAGAGCAGGGGAGTTCTCCCACAGATTATTTGGTCATTATCACATTGCTGTTTGTGGGAGCTTGCTGTGCAGAAATTGGCTTCCGCGTTTCCCACATTACAACAGTGACTACACTTCAAAAGTACTTCATTGCCTGTAAAGCACTTTGGGATGTCCTGAGGTTGTGAATGGCGCTATAGAAATGCAAGTCTTTCTTTTCCTGGTTATCACTTTCCCACCTTTCTATGGGTCCAGCATCAAAATAATCGATTGATTTTTTTTTTAAGTGGATTGCCAATAGGCCTTTGCACTTGTCCTGCTGCTGGCTCCAGTCTCTTGTCGATCAGGAGGGAGGTTATGGGAATGTCAGTTGGGGGCCCCAGTTAGAATGCGTTAAGATGATTTAGTTAGTCAAGTTATGCTGGCATTCTTTTGCTAAGGTTTGTATTATTATAGCAATATTGGAAAAGGGGAAATCTTAATCTTGTCTCTATACATGAACAGACGGTTCCAAGACCGCACATACAACAGCACGAGGTAAGATATAGTCTATGCATTTACTGTACTATAAACAAAGCTTGTAGCAGAGGCAAAGGCTGAAAGATATAAGCTGGGTAAACACCTAAAAATGTGGCCTTAGCTAAACGTGCAAACTACATATTACGTAAGCACAGGCCAAGGTTATATTACAGTATACGAATAGAACCAGGTCCCCTTTAACTTCAGGGCGTTGGAGGGTCAGGAGCAATACAGACTCGTGGAGGGCAGGAGCTGGTCACTCCAGGACTTGTGTTGTTCTCTGACATCAGAGAGTGTTCAGAGGTAGTCGGAGCCTGGGAACCAGGCTGTATTATTTGCATGTCATTTAATATAAATGGAAGACCAAATCAGTCACTGTAATAATGCTTGATATTATTAAAACCCCTCGTGTGTGAATCAGAAGCGGAGTTATTGTCGCCGGACTAACAACCCTTTGTTGCCACGGTAACCACAGTGAAATCCGCTAACAGTCCCGGTTACTGAAACCTTTTAATTAGAAGGCCACTCAGCCCCTTGATGTCACAGCTCCAGAAATCGCTGTTAATACGGTTGAGCCCTTTCTCCCAATCGGCTGTAATCCCTTGTATTTCAGATTTCCAGGATTGGTGATGCCATCCCCTGTCTGGGCGGTCTCGGGTCCCCTCAGGACCACAGGAGTTTGGCACCAAGCCAAAGGCAGGATTTGTCCAGCAGAGAGCAGCACCATCACATGCCATGTTTAGCTCCGGCTCTGCTCTTCGCCAAGCCTATTGCAGATTTAAGCCGCAGCCCTTTTGGGTTGTCATGGCCCAGGAATGTCGCGGAGAAAGGTGGGTAAACCAGCCCGCCGGCCGTGT
Organism: Squalus acanthias; assembly: GCA_030390025.1. Lineage (NCBI taxonomy): Eukaryota > Metazoa > Chordata > Chondrichthyes > Squaliformes > Squalidae > Squalus > Squalus acanthias. Next base: position 145,485 of record JASTWF010000540.1, on the reverse strand, counting down.
ACTGATAGGGGATCCACACCCCGAACACCAGCTCACACCACCTCCATCCCAGTGACTTTGGTGCAGCCATCCTCCATTTCCCGCACCTGCTGTTCGAGAGGAAATAGGAGCAGTATTAAAGATGTTAAACTCAAAGTTAAAGCCGGATTGCTGTAAAATGCCGAATGGAAAGATGAGGTGCTGTTCCTCGATCTTGCGTTGAACTTTATTAGAACAGTGTGGGAGGCTGAAGATAGAGAGGTGGGAGTGGGAGTGGGACTGAGCATTAAAGTGGCAAGCGACCGGAAGCTCAGGGTCACGGTTGCGGACTGAACGGAGGTGTTCAGCAGAACGATTACCCAATCTGTGTTTGGTCTCCCCAATGTAGAGGAGACCGCATCGTGAGCAGCGAATACAGTATAGTAAATTGAAAGAAATTGAATTTCACCTGGAGGAAGCGTTTGGAGCCCTGGACGGTGGGAAGGGAGGAGGCAAAAGGGCAGGCGTAGCATCTCCTGCGTTTGCATGGGAAAGTGGTGTCAGAGGTGATGGAAGGGTGGACCAGGGCATCACGGGGGGAATGGTCACTTCAGATTGCTGAAAGGGGAGGGGAAGATATGTTCAGTAGTGGCATTGTGTTGAAGGTGGCGGAAATGGCGGCAGATGATTCGTTGAATGTGAAGGCTGGTGAGGGGACCCTTTCATGGTTCTGGGAGGGAGGAAAAGGGGTGAGGGTGGAAGTGCGGGAAATAGAACGGACATGGTCGAAGGCCCCGTCAACCACGGTGGAGGAAAATCATTGGCTAAGGAAAAGGGAAGAATTTCGGAGGCACTGGTATAGAAGGTGCCATCGTCGAACAGATGCGACAGAAGCTAGCAGAATGGAATGGAGTCCTTACAGGAAGCGGGGTGGGAGGAAGTCATAGAGTCATAACGGCACAGAAGGAGGCCATTCGGCCCATCGAGTCCATGCCGGCTCTCTGTAGAGCAATCCAGTCAGTCCCATTCCCCCACTCTATCCCCATAGCCCTGCAAGTTCATTTCCCTCAAGTGCCTATCCAGTCTCCCCTTGAAAACATTGAGTGTCTCCGCTTCCATCGGCAGCGAGTTCCAGGTCCTCACCACTTGCTGCGTCAAAAAAGATTTTCCTCACATCCTCCCTGTATCTCTTGCTCAAAACCTTAAATCTGTGTCCCCTAGTCCTTGTACCATCAACTAGTGGGAACAGCCTTTCCCCATCTTGCCTATCCAAACCCGTCATAATCTTGTACAGCTCTATCAAATCACCCCTCAACCTCCTTTTTTTTTCGTTTATGGGATGTGGGCGTTGCTGGCCTGGCCAGCATTTATTGCCCATCCCTAATTGCCCTTGACAAGGTGCTGGTGAGCTGCCTTCTTGAACCGCTGCAGTCCGTGTGGTGAAGGTACTCCCACAGTGCTGTTAGGTAGGGAGTTCCAGGATTTTGACCCAGCGACGATGAAGAATGGTGTGTGACTTGGAGGGGAACTTGGAGGTGGTGGTGTTCCCATGCGCCTGCTGCCCTTGTCCTTCTAGGTGGAAGAGGTCGCGGGTTTGAGAGGTGCTGCTGAAGAAGCCTTGGCGAGTTGCTGCAGTGCATCTTGTAGATGGTGCACACTGCAGCCACGGTATGCCGGTGGTGGAGGGAGTGAATGTTTAAGATGGTGGATGGGGTGCCAGTCAAGCGGGCTACTTTGTCCTGGATGATGTCGAGCTTCTTGAGTGTTGTTGGAGCTGCACTCATCCAGGCAAGTGGAGAGTATTCCATCACACTCCTTACTTGTGCCTTGTAGATGGTGGAAAGGCTTTGGGGAGTCAGGAGGTGAGACACTCGCCGCAGAATACCTAGCCTCTGACCACCTCTTTTTGCCACAGTATTTATGTGGCTGGACCAGTTAAGTTTCTGGTCAATGGTGACCCCCAGGATGTTGATGGTGGGGGATTCGGCGATGGTAATACCGTTGAATGTCAAGGGGTGGTTAGACTCTCGTTTGTTGGAGATAGTTATTGCCAGGCACTTCTGTGGCGCGAATGTTACCTGCCACTTATCAGCCGAAGCCTGATCGTCGTCCAGGTCTTGTTGCATGTGGGCATAGACTGCTTCATTATCTGAGGAGTTGTGAATGGCACTGAACACTGTGCAGTCATCAGCGAACATCCCCATTTCTGACCTTATGTTGGAGGGAAGGTCATTGATGAAGCAACTGAAGATGGTCGGGCCTAGGACACTGCCCTGGGGAACTCCTGCAGTGATGTCCTGGGGCTGTGATGATTGACCTTCAACCACCACAACCATCTTCCTTTGTGCTAGGTATGACTCCAGCTAGTGGAGAGTTTTCCCCCCCGATTCCCATTGACTTCAGTTTTACTAGGGCTCCTTGATGCCACACTCGGTCAAATGCTGCCTTGATGTCAAGGGCAGCCACTCTGAACTCACCTCTGGAATTCAGTTCCTTTGTCCATGTTTGGACCAAGGCTGTAATGAGGTCGGGAGCCGAGTGGTCTTGCTGGAACCCAAGCTGGGCATCAGTGAGCAGGTTATTGGTAAGTGTCGCTTGATAGCACAGTGGATGACACCTTCCATCACTTTGCTGATGATTGAGAGTAGACTGATTGGCCGGGTTGGATTTGTCCTGCTTTTTGTGGACAGGACATACCTGGGCAGTTTTCCACATTGTTGGATAGATGCCAGTGTTGTAGCTGTACTGGAACAGCTTGGCTAGAGGCGCGGCTAGTTCTGGAGCACAAGTCTTCAACACGATAGCTGGGATGTTGTCGGGGCCCATAGCCTTTGCTGTATCCAGTGTGCTCAGCCGTTTCTTGATATCACGTGGAGTGAATCGAATTGGCTGAAGACTGGCTTCTGTGATGGTGGGGACCTCAGGAGTAGGCCGATATGGATCATCCACTCGGCACTTCTGGCTGAAGATGGTTACAAACGCTTCAGCCTTGTCTTTTGCACTCACGTGCTGGGCTCCACCATCATTGAGGATGGGCATATTCATGAAGCCTCCTCCTCCTGTTAGTTGTTCAATGGTTCATCACCATTCACGTCTGCATGTGGCAGGACTGCAGAGCTTTGATCTGATCTGTTGATTGTGGGATCACTTAGCCCTGTCTATAGCATGCTGCTTCTGCTTTTTAGCATGCATGTAGTCCTGAGTTGCAGCTTCCCCAGGTTGGTACCTCATTTTTAGGTACACCCGGTGCTGCTCCTGGCATGCTCTTCTACACTTCTTATTGAACCAGGGTTGGTCCCCTGGCTTGATGGTAATGGTAGATTGAGGGATATGCCGGGCCATGAGGTTACAGATTGTGGTGGAATACAATTCTGCTGCTGCTGATGGCCCACAGCGCCTCATGGATGCACAATTTTGAGCTGCTAGATCTGTTCTGAATCTATCTTATTTAGCACGGTGGTAGTGCCACACAACACGATGGAGGGTGTCCTCAGTGTGAAGACTGGACTTCATCTCCACAATTACTGTGCGGTGGTCACTGCTATCAATACTGTCATGGACAGATGCATCTGCAACAGGTAGATTGGTGAGGACGAGGTTTTTCCCTCGTGTTGGTTCTCTCACCACCTGTCGCAGGCCCAGACTGGTAGCTATGTCCTTCAGGACTCGGCCAGCTCGGTCAATAGTGGTGCTACCGAGCCACTTTTGGTGATGGACATTGAAGTCCCCCACCCAGAGTATATTATGTGCCCTTGCTACTTTCAGTGCTTCTTCCAAGTGGTGTTCAACATGGAGGAGTACTGATTCATCAGCTGAGGGAGGTAATCAGCAGGAGGTTTCCTTGCCCATGCTTGACCTGAAGCCATGAGACTTCAAGGTATCCGAAGTCAATGTTGAGGACTCCCAGGGCCACTCCTTCCCGACTGTATACCACTGTGCCACCACCCCTGGTGGGTCTGTCCTGCCTGTGGGACAGGTCATACCCAGGGATGGTGATGGAGGAGTTTGGGACATTGGCTGAAAGGTATGATTCTGTGAGTATGACTTTGTCAGGCTGTTGCTTGACTAGTTTGTGGGACAGCTCTCCCAATTTTGGCACAAGTCCCCAGATGTTGGTGAGGGGGACTTTGCAGGGTCGACTGGGCTGGGTGTGCCGCTGTCGTGTCCGTAGCTGGTGCCAAGGTCGATGCCGGGTGGCCCGTCCGGTTTCATTCTTGTTATTGTGTTTTGTAGTGGTTTGCTAGGCCAGTTCAGAGGGAAGTTAAGAGTCAACCACATTGCTGTGGGTCTGGAGTCACATATAGGCCAGACCAGGTAAGGACGGCAGATTTTCTTCCCTAAAGGACATTAGTGAACCAGATGGGTTTTTACGACAATCCGATAGTTTCATGGTTACCATTACTGATACTAGTAATTATTCCAGATTTATTTAATTAACTGAATTTAAATTCCCCAGTTGCCGTGCTCTAATGAAAACAAATCCAGTTTCTCCAACCTGTCCTTGTAGCCAAGATCCCCCATCCCCGGAACCATTCCGGTAAATCTCCTCTGCACTCAAGGTAGCTGTGGGAGTCGGTGGCAGATCTTTTTCTGATCTGAAGCTGCAGAGTTTTTTCATTCTCGGGATGTGCGTGTCACTGGCAAGGCTGGCATTTCTTGCCCATCCCTAGTTGCCGTTAAGAAGGTTGTGGTGAGCCTTCTCCTTGAGCCGCTGCAGTCCGTGTGGTGAAGGTACTCCCATAGTGCTGTTAGGGAGGGAGTTCCAGGATAATTACCCTGCGACGATGAAGCAACAGCAATATATATCCATGTCAGAATGGTGTGTGACTTGGGGGGGAACTTGCAGGTAATGGTGTTCCCATGCACCTACTGGCCTGTCCTAAGTGATGGAGGGTTTGGGAGGTGCTGCCAAAGAAGCCTTGGTGAGTTACTGCAGTGCACCCTGTAGATAGTACACACTAGAACCATGGTGCGCCGGTGCTGGAGAGGATGGATTTTTAAGGTGGAGGATGCAATGCCAGTCAAGTGGGCTGCTTTGTCCTGGATGGTGTCGAGCTTCTTGAGTGTTGTTGGAGCTGCACCAATCCAGGCAAGTAGAGAGTATTCCATCACACTCCTGACTTTAAAGAGTCAGGGATGAGCTACTCGCCAGAGAATAACCAGCCTCTGACCTGCTCTAGTAGTCATGGCATCGATGTGGCTGGTCCAGTTGAGTTTCTGGTCAATTATGACCCCCAGAATGTTGATGGTAGTTGACTCGGTGATGGTAATGCTATTGAATATTAATGAATCTTGTTGCAGATGGTCATTGCCAGGCACTTGTGTGGCGCGAATGTTACTTGCCGCTTATCAGCCCAAGCCTGCATGCAGCAAGACTGCTTCATTATCTGAGGAATTGAGAATGGCTACTAGAGCAGATCAGAGGCTGGTTATTCTGCTGCGAGTGGCTCACCTCCTGACTCTTTCAAGCAGGAAACATGATCTTGAGCTTTGAGCTGCACTGAAAACGAAGGGATACTGATGGCTGGAGCTCAGATCGCTGAGGCGGCATGAATGGAGCGATGGCTCAGGAGCAGAAATAGAGAGTAAGAGTAAATGGATGCTTCTTGGATTGGCGAGATTGGAGTGATATGACCCAGGGATCGATGTCGAGCCCACTCCTCCATAAATATAAATGATCCGAACATGATATAAAATCTGCTGGAAATACCAAATTAAGGGGAATTGCAAACAGTGAGGATGAATGTTGGAGACTGCAGGAGGACATTAACAGGTTAGGGGAGTGGGCAGATATTTCCCAGTATCAGCTCTCGGTAGTTTTACCCCTGGATATTTCCCAGTATCAGCTCTCGGTAGTTTTACCCCTGGATATTTCCCAGTATCAGCTCTCGGTAGTTTTACCCCTGGATATTTCCCAGTATCAGCTCTCGGTAGTTTTACCCCTGGATATTTCCCAGTATCAGCTCTCAGTGCTGTTACCCCTGGATATTTCCCAGTATCAGCTCTCAGTGCTGTTACCCCTGGATATTTCCCAGTATCAGCTCTCAGTGCTGTTACCCCTGGATATTTCCCAGTATCAGCTCTCGGTGCTGTTACCCCTGGATATTTCCCAGTATCAGCTCTCAGTGCTGTTACCCCTGGATATTTCCCAGTATCAGCTCTCAGTGCTGTTACCCCTGGATATTTCCCAGTATCAGCTCTCGGTAGTTTTACCCCTGGATATTTCCCAGTATCAGCTCTCGGTGCTGTTACCCCTGGATATTTCCCAGTATCAGCTCTCAGTAGTTTTACCCCTGGATATTTCCCAGTATCAGCTCTCAGTGCTGTTACCCCTGGATATTTCCCAGTATCAGCTCTCGGTGCTGTTACCCCTGGATATTTCCCAGTATCAGCTCTCAGTAGTTTTACCCCTGGATATTTCCCAGTATCAGCTCTCAGTGCTGTTACCCCTGGATATTTCCCAGTATCAGCTCTCGGTGTTGTTACCCCTGGATATTTCCCAGTATCAGCTCTCAGTAGTTTTACCCCTGGATATTTCCCAGTATCAGCTCTCGGTGCTGTTACCCCTGGATATTTCCCAGTATCAGCTCTCAGTGCTGTTACCCCTGGATATTTCCCAGTATCAGCTCTCGGTAGTTTTACCTCTGGATATTTCCCAGTATCAGCTCTCAGTGCTGTTACCCCTGGATATTTCCCAGTATCAGCTCTCGGTGCTGTTACCCCTGGATATTTCCCAGTATCAGCTCTCAGTGCTGTTACCCCATGATATTTCCCAGTATCAGCTCTCAGTGCTGTTACCCCTGGATATTTCCCAGTATCAGCTCTCAGTGCTGTTACCCCTGGATATTTCCCAGTATCAGCTCTCAGTGCTGTTACCCCTGGATATTTCCCAGTATCAGCTCTCGGTGCTGTTACCCCTGGATATTTCCCAGTATCAGCTCTCAGTGCTGTTACCCCATGATATTTCCCAGTATCAGCTCTCAGTGCTGTTACCCCTGGATATTTCCCAGTATCAGCTCTCAGTGCTGTTACCCCTGGATATTTCCCAGTATCAGCTCTCAGTAGTTTTACCCCTGGATATTTCCCAGTATCAGCTCTCAGTGCTGTTACCCCTGGATATTTCCCAGTATCAGCTCTCAGTAGTTTTACCCCTGGATATTTCCCAGTATCAGCTCTCAGTGCTGTTACCCCTGGATATTTCCCAGTATCAGCTCTCAGTGCTGTTACCCCTGGATATTTCCCAGTATCAGCTCTCAGTAGTTTTACCCCTGGATATTTCCCAGTATCAGCTCTCAGTGCTGTTACCCCTGGATATTTCCCAGTATCAGCTCTCGGTAGTTTTACCCCTGGATATTTCCCAGTATCAGCTCTCGGTGCTGTTACCCCTGGATATTTCCCAGTATCAGCTCTCGGTAGTTTTACCCCTGGATATTTCCCAGTATCAGCTCTCAGTGCTGTTACCCCTGGATATTTCCCAGTATCAGCTCTCAGTGCTGTTACCCCTGGATATTTCCCAGTATCAGCTCTCAGTGCTGTTACCCCTGGATATTTCCCAGTATCTGCACAGAGCGGGACAAACGGAGTGGACTTGAACAGAGTGATTTATTTGGGAATTTGGAAAGAGTGGGAATTCGGAGAAGAGGTGGAAGGAGATGCTGCGTTTTGCCTACACTACTTGTAGTGCTTTGTGTTACAGGGAGATATTTAATTACAGTTCCCTTAATTTAATCTAGATCAAGTAAGTAGTCAAGAAACTACACTGTACTAAGTTACCTCATTACAAATGTAATTAAATAAAACAAGGTCATATAGGGATGGCAGTGCAGGCGGTGTGCCGCAACTGCAGCATGTGGGAGTTTGTGGAGAGCATTGTGATCCCGGACAACCACGTTTGCAGTAAGTGCCTGCATCTTGAGGAACTTCAGCTCAGAGTTGTTGAGCTGGAGTCTGAGGTGCAGACATTGCGGGGGCATCAGGGATGGGGAGAGTTACCTGGACACTTTGATCCAGGAGGCAGTCACACCCCTTAGGTTAGGTAGTGGTACAGGTCTGGTTAGTGGTCAGGGACAGGAGGGTGAGACTGCAACTCAGGCAGGTAAGAGGACCCCAGGTGCAGTGCTGGAGCAGCCTCAGCCTTTGCCCTTGTCCAACAGGTATGAGGTTCTTGCTGCCTGTGTGGATGAGCAAGCTGACCATGATACCATGGTGCAGGAGTCCATTCAAGTGGGGGGAGTGACAGGGAATGTAGTTGTGGTAGGGGACAGTATAGTCAGGGGGATAGACACTGTTCTCTGCAGCCGCGATCGAGAGTTCCGAAGGTTGTGTTGCCTGCCCGGTGCCAGGGTTAAAGACATCTCCTTGCAGCTGGAGAAGAACTTGGAGTGGGAGGGGGAGGATCCAGTTGTCGTGGCCCACGTAGGAACCAATGACATAGGTAGAACTAGGAATGAGGTTCTGCTGAGGGAGTTTGAGTAGCTAGGATCCAAATTAAAAAGCAGAACATCAAAGGTAATAATCTCTGGATTGTTACCTGAACCATGCGCAAATGGGCATAGGGACAAACAGATTAGAGGTTTAAATGCGTGGCTCAAAGAGTGGTGTGGGAAGAAGGGGTTTCAGTTCATGGGGCACTGACACCAGTACTGGGGAAAAAGGGAGCTGTTATGTTGGGACGGGCTCCACTTAAACTGAGCTGGGACCAGTGTGCTGGCGAACCGAATAATTAGGGCAGTAGACAGGGCTTTAAACTAATGAAGGGGGGGGGGGGGGGGGGGGGGGGCGGGGAGGGGGGGAGGATTCAGGAAAGAGTAAATTTAAAAGCAGTGAGAGAAATGTCAAGGCTCTAGAGCAGAGTAGAGTTTTGGGTAAAAATAGGCAGAATGGGTCAGGAAGGGACAGAGAGAGTAACAAAGGTAATAAGGCATCAGCAACTAAGGTGACATCAGGGAGAAAGAGAAGTAAGTCAATGCTAAAGGCACTATATCTGAATGCGTGAAGCATTCGCAACAAAATAGATGAATTAATAGTGTAGATAGAAATTAATAGGTTTGATCTAATAGCCATTACGGAGATGTGGTTGCAAAGTGGCCACGGTTGGGAACTAAATATTCCAGGATATTTAACTTTTAGAAGAGATAGGCAAAATGAAAAAGGAGGAGGGGTAGCTCTGATAACAAAGGACGGGATAAAGACAGTTGAGAGAAAGGATCTTAGATCCAAAAATCAAGACGTAGAATCAGTTTGGGTGGAGCTAAGAAACAGCAAGGGGCAGAAAACATTGGTGGGAGTTGTTTACAGGCCCCCAAACTGTAGTTGTAATGTAGGGCAGAGTATAAATCAGAAAATTAGAGGCGCATGGAAGAAGGGTAATACAGTAATCATGGGGGACTTTAATCTACATACAGACTGGGCAAACCAAATTTGCAGTAATAGTGTGGAGGACGAATTCATGGAATGTATGCAAGATAGTTTTCTAGATCAGTATGTTGAGGAACCAACTAGGGAACAGGCTATTTTAGATCTAGTATTGTGCAATGAGAAAGGCTTAATTATTAACCTTGTAGCAAAGGGGCCTTTAGGGAAGAGTGACCATAATATGATAGAATTTTATGTTGAGTTTGAATTTTATGTTGAGTTTGAAAGTGATTTAGTTAAATCCGAAACTAGGGTCTTAAATCTAAACAAAGCAAACTACGTAGGTATGAGGGGCGAGTTGGCTAAGGTAGATTGGGAAACTACATTAAAAGGTATGATGGTAGACAAGCAATGGCTAGCATTTAAAGAATTAATACATAATTTACAACAAATATACATTCCTTTAAGGCACAAAAGCCTCACAGGAAAAGTGGTCCAACCGTGGCTAACAAGAGAAGTTAAAGATAGTATTAGATCAAAGGAAGAGGCTTATAATGTTGCCAAAAAGAGTAGTAAGCCTGAGGATTGGGAGGATTTTAGAATTCAGCAAAGGAGGACCAAGAAATTGATAAAGAAAGGGAAAACAGAATATGAGAGTAAACTAGCGAGACGTAAAAACAGACTGTAAAAGCTTCTATAGGTATGTAAAAAGGAAAAGATTAGCGAAAGTAAATGTGGGTCCCTTACAGGCTGAGACAGGAGAAATTATAATGGGGAATAAGGAAATGGCAGAGAAATTAAACAAATACTTTGTGTCTGTCTTCACGGAAGAAGATGCAAAAAACTTCCCGGAAATAGAGGAGAACCAAGGCTCCAGTGAGAATGAGGAACTGAAAGAAATTAGTATTAGTAAAAAAATAGTACTGGAAAAATTAATGGGACTGAAAGCCAATAAATCCCCTGGACCGGAGGGCCTACATCCTAGGGTTTTGAAAGAGGTGGCTATAGAGATAGTGGATGCATTGGTTCTCATCTTCCAAAATTCCATACACTCTAGAACGGTTCCCACGGATTGGAAGGTGGCAAATGTAACCCCAATATTTAAGAAAGGAGGGATAGAGAAAACAGGGAACTACAGACCAGTTAGCCTGACATCAGTAGTAGGGAAAATGCTAGAATCTATTATTAAAGACGTGGTAAAAGGGCACTTAGAAAATAGTAATAGGATTGGGCAGAGTCAACACAGATTTATGAAAGGGAAATTGTGTTTGACAGATCTGTTAAGAGTTCTTTGAGGTTGTAACTAGCAGAATAGATAAGGGGGAACCAGTGGATATGGTGTATTTGGATTTTCAGAAGGCATTCGATAAGATGCCACACAAGAGGTTATTAAACAAAATTAGGGCTCATGGGATTGGGGTAATATACCAGCATGGATTGAGGATTGGTTAACGGACAGAAAACAGAGAGTAGGAATAAACGGGTCATTTTCGGGTTGGCAGGCTGTAACTACTGGGGTACCGCAAGGATCAGTGCTTGGGCCTCAGCTATTCACAATCTATATCAATGATTTGGATGAGGGGACCAAATGTAATATATCCAAGTTTGCTGACGATACAAAGCTGGGTGGGAATGTAAGATGTGAGGAGGATGCAAGGAGGCTTCAAGGGGATATGGACAGACTAAGTGAGTGGGCAAGAACATTGCAAATGGAATCTAATGTGGAGAAATGTGAAGTTATCCACTTTGGTAGGAAAAATAGAAAAGCAGAGTATTTTTTAAAATGGTGATAGATTGGGAAATGTTGATGTGCAGAGGGACCTGGGTGTCCTTGTACATGAATCACTGAAAGTTAACATGCAGGTACAGCAAGCAATTAGGAAAGCAAATGGTATGTTGGCCTTTATTACAAGAGGATTTAAGTATAAGAGTAAACACGTCTTACTGCAATTATATAGGGCCCTGGTGAGACCACACCTGGAGTATTATGTATAGTTTTGGTCTCCTTACCTAAGGAAGGATATACTTGCCATAGAGGGAGTGCAACGAAGGTTCACCAGACTGGTTCCTGGGATGGGGGGATTGTCCTATGAGGAGAGATTGAGTAGACTAGGCCTATATTCTCTAGAGTTTAGAAGAATGAGAGGTGATCTCATTGAAACATAAAATTCTTACAGGACTTGACAGGGTAGATGCAGGGAGGATGTTTCCCCTGGCTGTGGAGTCTAGAACCAGGGGTCAGTCTCAGAATAAGGGGTCGGCCATTTAGGACTGAGATGAGGAGAAATTTCTTCACTCAGAGGGTGGTGAATCTTTGGAATTCTCTACCCCAGAGGGCTGTGGATGCTCAGTCGTTGAGTATATTCAAGACAGAGATCAATAGATTTTTGAATATTAAGGGAATCAAGGGATATGGGGATAGTGCAGTAAAGTGGAGATGAGGTTGAAGATCAGCCATGATCTTATTGAATGGCGGAGCAGGCTCGAAGGTCGAAACGGCCTACTCCTGCTCCTATTTCTTATGTTCTTATATTATCATATTTCCCAGTATTAGCTCTCAGTACTTTTACCTGGGCATGGAGGTTTAACTTTCTCTGTGTTTGCAGTATTGGACTGGCTGGAGATTTCCTCTATCAGTATCCTCGTAGGCTGGTCTCCCTCACCCTCCCCAGATGGAGTGTTGAAGTCCATCAGTGAGCTGTTATTCCGTTCAAGTGTTGCTGTCTCTGGATTCGTCTCACGAGTTAACAAGCTTCCTGATTGGCTGATGGTTAGTTGTGTCGCAGGCTCTTCTTCCAACGCTCCATTTGCTTTCTTCTGGCCAGACTCATCTCTACAAACATACTCTTTTTGCTGCGCTGAATTCTCTTCATTTGGTTCCTCAATGATCTCCTCTATGAGTGCCCGTACTCCCTCCTCCGAGTCAGAGTTACTGTCATCACAGCTGGCAGCAATGACCTCGATCTTTGGCCGATAGACTGTCTGAAAGAAATGGGGGAAATGTTTCTTATGCTTGTGTTAAACTTTTGAGAACATTACTGTCTCCCAGAAATAACCTGCTGACAAGGCTTATAGGACCCCTCTATCCCACTTTAGATGAAACAGTGCCCCCTTAATAGCCACTTTGGCCAATGACCATAACCCAGTCATTAAACCACAGTCTTCTCATTAATGGGAACAGGACTGAAGTTTCTGGGAGAGAGCCGGAGAGGAGCTATTGGTGGAAATCTACTTAGAACCTGAGGCCAACACGTGACTAAAGTTGGGGGGGGGGGGGGGTTATCAATTTTTTAGGGCTTGGCACCAGTTCTGGGGAAGATGGGAGCTATTCCACAAGGATGGACTGCATTTGAAAAGGAAGGAAGCTAATGCACTGGTAAAACGGATAAATAGGGAAGTCAGTACAATTAGGAAGGCAGAGGCTAAACAGGAAAAAATCAAAGCAATCAGAAAGAGCAAATAGAGAAGGTAGAAATCAATGTAAATATACAAATACAAAAGAATTTGGAAAAAAGGTTAGTATGTAAAATATCATAAGAAATAGGAGCAGGAGTAGTCCATTTGGCCCTTCGAGCCTGCCCTGCCATTCAGTAAGATCATGGCTGATCTTCTGCCACAACTCCACTTTCCCCATATCCCTTAATATCCAAAAATCTATCGATCTCTTTCTTGAATATATTCAATGACTGAGCCTCCACAGCCCTCTGGGGTAAAGCATTCCAAAGATTCACCACCCTCTGAGTGAAGAAATTTCTCCTCATCTCAGTCCTAAATGGCCGACCCCTTATTCTGAGACTGTAACCCCTGGTTCTAGACTCCCCAGCCAGGGGAAACATCCTCCCTGCATCTACCCTGTCAAGTCCTGTAAGAATTTTGTATGTTTCAATGAGATCACCTCTCATTCTTCTAAACTCTAGAGAATATAGGCCCAGTCTACTCAATCTCTCCTCATAGGACAATCCCCCCATCCCAGGAACCAGTCTGGTGAACCTTCGTTGCACTCCCTCTAAGGCAAGTATATCCTTCCTTAGGTAAGGAGACCAAAACTGTACATAATACTCCAGGTGTGGTCTCACCAGGGCCCTATATAATTGCAGTAAGACATCTTTACTCTTATACTCAAATCCTCTTGTAATAAAGGCCAACATACCATTTGCTTTCTTAATTGCTTGCTGTACCTGCATGTTAACTTTCAGTGATTCATGTACAAGGACACGCAGGTCCATCTGAACACCAACATTTCCCAATCTCTCACCATTTAAAAAATACTCTGCTTTTCTATTTTCCTACCAAAGTGGATAACTTCACATTTCTCCACATTATATTCCATTTGCCATGTTCTTGCCCACTCACTTAGCCTGTCTATATTCGCTTGAAGCCTCTTTGCATCCTCCTCACAACTTACACTCCCACCTAGCTTTGTATCATCAGCAAACTTAGATATATTACATTTGGTCCCCTCATCCAAATCATTGATATAGATTGTTAATAGCTGAGGCTTAAGCACTGATCCTTGCGTAACCCCAGTAGTTATAGCCTGCCAACCCGAAAATGACCCGTTTATCCCTACTCTCTGTTTTCTGTCCGTTAACCAATCCTCAATTCATGCTAGTATATTACCCCCAATCTCATGAGCCCTAATTTTGTTTATTAATTCTTGTGTGGCACCTTATCGAATGCCTTCTGAAAATCCAAATACACCACATCCACTGGTTCCCCCTTATCTATTCTGCTAGTTACAACCTCAAAAAACTTAACAGATTTATCAAACAGGATTTCCCTTTCATAAATCCGTGTTGACTCTGCCCAATCCTATTATTATTTTCTAAGTGCCCTGTTACCACATCCTTAATAATAGATTCTAGCATTTTTCCTACTACTGATGTCAGGCTAATTGGTCTGTAGTTACCTGTTTTCTATCTCCCTCCTTTTTTAAATAGTGAGGTTACATTTGCCACCTTCCAATCTGCAGGAACCGTTCTAGAATCAATGGAATTTTGGAAGATGACAACCAATGCATCCACTATCTCTATAGCCACCTCTTTCAAAACCCTAGGAAGTCGGCCATCAGGTCCAGGGGATTTATCGACTTTCACTCCCATTAATTTCTCCAGTACTATTTTTTTTACTAATACAGGAATCCCGCCCATACGCGGATTTCAAGCATACACGGTTTCCTCTCTGCGACAACTTTTGCCAACCGCGGCAGTGAATTTTGCGTATACGTGGTTTTTAATTTAGGATTGAGGTAAATAACATGATTTTATTGCTTTTATATTCTTTTTTTATTGTGTTATTTGAACATTTATACTGTATTTGCCAACCGCGGTTTTACTAACCACGGGGGTTTTCAGGGACGTATCCCTCGCGGTTGGGGAGGGATTACTGTACTAATTTCTTTCAGTTCCCCATTCTTGCTAGACCCTTGGTTCTCCACTATTTCCGAGAGGTTTTTTGCATCTTCTTCCGTGAAGACAGACACAAAGTATTTGTTTAATTTCTCTGCCATTTCCTTATTCCCATTATAACTTCTCCTGTCTCAGCCTGTAAGGGACCCACACTTACTTTCGCTAATCTTTTCCTTTTTACATACCTAGAAGCTTTTACAGTCTGTTTTTATGTCTCTCGCTAGTTTACTCTTATATTCTATTGTCCCTTTCTTTATCAATTTCTTGGTCCTCCTTTGCTGAATTCTAAAATCCTCCCAATCCTCAGGCTTACTATTGTTTTTGTCAGCATTATAAGCCTCTTCCTTTGATCTAATACTATTGAACTTCTCTTGTTGGCCACGGTTCGACCACTTTTCCTGTGGGGTTTTTGTGCCTTAAAGGAATGTATATTTGTTGTAAATCATGTATTAATTCATTAAATGCTAGCCATTGCTTGTCTACCATCATAGTGTGTGTGTGTGCTAGGCCGATGTAGCAGAGCCTGGTCTCCAATCATCTTGAATCCCCTTGCCATTGGATCAAGACCTTGCTCTGTCAAGCCCGTGTGGTAGCTGGTGTGCAACGGCCACCCCACGATAAAAGAATTCACGCTCAGGCATCTTCCACCCTTTAAAATGAAGTTCGGGACCTGGAACGTCAGGACCCTCATGGACAACCCCAACAGCGACAGACCGGAACGCCGTACTGTTATCATTGCCCGGGAGCTCAGATGTTTCGACATAGACATCGCCACCCTAACCGAGACCCGGCGGGCAGAGGAAGGCCAGCTCAAGGAGCAAGGCGGTGGTTACACCTTCTGGAAAGGCAAACCTGAAGAAGAACGCCGCCTCCATGGGGTAGGCTTCACCATAAAAAATAAGCTAGTTGGGCGTCTCAGAGACTCCCCTTGTGGAATAAACGAATGCCTCATGACTCTACGGCTCACCCTAGCCCGGAACCAGTGCGCTACGGTCATCAGTGCGTACGCCCCAACACTGGAAGCCACAGACGAGACCAAAGAGGAATTCTACTCCAGCCTCGAACAATCCCTATCCCGAGTCCCAACGGGCGACAAGCTGATCCTCCTTGGCGACTTTAACGCCAGAGTTGTAAAAGACACAGACCTCTGGGGCGGTGTGATCGGCAGAGAGGGGGTAGGGAAAGCCAACTCCAACGGTACCCT
The DNA here is from genome assembly GCA_030390025.1 of Squalus acanthias. NCBI lineage: Eukaryota > Metazoa > Chordata > Chondrichthyes > Squaliformes > Squalidae > Squalus > Squalus acanthias. Next base: position 129,561 of record JASTWF010000540.1, on the reverse strand, counting down.
CCTCCTGACGAAATGCTTAGAACATGGCCTTGTCATAACCAACACCTTGTTCCGTCAGAGGTACATGTACAAGGCTTCATGGCAACACCCTCGCTCCAAGCACTGGTATCTGCTGGACTACGTCATCGTCCGAGCGAGGGACCGCAAGGACGTCCGCATCACCCGTGCCATGACAGGAGCTGACGACTGCTGGACAGACCACCGCCTAATCCGCTCTGTCATCTCCATCAACGGTGCCCCAAAACAGCGGCGGCAACAGAAACAATGCCGCAGGAAAATCAATGCTGGAGCACTCAAAGAACCTGCTAAGAAAGCCCTATTCAGCCTGCGCCTCACAACCAACCTGACGACTCCCAGTGATTCAGAGACACAGAGTGTCCATAGCGCCTGGTCTGCACTCAAGGTCTCCATAATCAGCTCCTGTGAAGAGACGCTCGGTCACTCAACCAGGAAACACCAAGACTGGTTCGACGAGAACGACCAGGAGATCCAGGAGCTAATAAGCAGCAAGAGCAAGGCATTCCCGATCTGGAAACAGCAACAGAACTCGAGAGCAAGAAAGCAGCTCTACAGACGCCTGAAGGCCGAGGTCCAACAAAAAATCCGCGACCTAAAGAACAGATGGTGGGTGGAGAAAGCGCAGGAGATCCAGCAGCTAGCCGACAACCACGACGTGCGTGGATTCTTTAGCGCAGTTAAGACCACCTACGGCACAAGCACCCAAGGTCCTACCCCACTGCGGGCCAAGAACAGAGAGGTCCTCATCAAGGACAGAGAGGCAGTCAGTGCCCACTGGAAGGAGCACTTCGAAGATCTCTGACGTAAGAAAACTACTAGGCACTTGGTCTAAACGTTAAACAAAGCTTTAATCAACTGTTTTACAACATGGAGGTCTAGTTGGGTCCTTCACTAGTTCCTGTTAAGAATGTCCTGCGCAAGCTGGGCCCGTGCCCGAGTATTTATACTCTCCCTGGACAGCGCCACCCGCAGGCCACTCAGTATTATTTCATAAGTCTTTCTTTCATGAATGACAGATTCATGTCAATCTCCTTAACCGAGACTCTGTCTTCGACGCGAGTGTCCTCAACTCCATCCCGCAGCATGCTACCCGCCACCACCTCAGCACAACCCCAGCCCGGCATGAGGTTGAAAAGGCCATCCGACAACTGAAGAACAACAAGGCCTCAGGAGCAGATGGAATCCCCGCCGAGGCGCTAAAACATGGCAGAGAAGCACTATTGGCGTGAATTCATGAACAAATTTCTTTTATTTGTATTTGGAAGAAGGAGACCATGCCAGGGGAACCCAGAGACGCCATAATCGTGACCATCTTCAAGAAAGGTGACAAGTCTGATTGCGGTAATTACAGAGGAGTCTCCCTGCTGTCTGCCACAGGGAAAGTCATCGCAAGAATCCTCCTCAATTGCCTTCTCCCAGTGGCTGAAGAGCTCCTCCCAGAGTCGCAATGCGGATTGCGCCCACTAAAAGGCACAATGGACATGATCTTCACCGCGCGTCAATTACAAGAGAAATGCAGGGAACAGCACCAACCGCTGTACATGGCCTTTTTTGACCTCACAAAGGCCTTCCACACCGTCAACCGTGAGGGATTATGGAGTGTCTTCCTCAAATTCAGCTGCCCTCAAAAGTTTGTCACCATCCTCCGCCTGCTTCACGACGACATGCAAGCCGTGATCCTGACCAACGGATCCACCACAGACCTAATTCACGTAAGGACCGGGGTCAAGCAAGGCTGTGTCATCGCACCAACGCTCTTCTCGATCTTCCTGGCTGCAATGCTCTATCTCACCCTGAGTAAGCTCCTCGCTGGAGTGGAGCTAATCTACAGAACAAACGGGAAACTGTTCAATCTCCGTCACCTCCAGTCCAGATTCAAGGTCGTCCCATCCTCTGTCATCGAATTATAGTGTGCAGACGACGCTTGCGTCTGCGCACACTCTGAAGTCGAACTCCAAACCATAGTCAACACCATTATCGAAGCGTACGAGAGCATGGGCCTTACACTAAACATCCGTAAGACAAAGGTCCTCTGCCAACCTGCCCCCGACACACAGTACTGCTCCCCGATTATCAAAATCCATGACGAGGCCTTGGACAACGTGGACCACTTTCCATACCTCGGGAGCCTACTGTCAACAAGGGCAGATGTCGATGATGAAGTCCAACACTGCCTTCAGTGTGCCAGTGCAGCCTCCGGTCACCTGAGGAAGAGTGTGTTTAAAGACCAGGGCCTCAAACCCAGCACCAAGTTCATGGTCTACAGAGCAGTAGTGATACCCGCCCTCCTGTATGCTTCAGAGACATGGACCATGTACAGCAGGCACCTCAAAGCACTGGAGAGGTACCATCAACACTGCCTCCGCAAGATCCTGCAAATCCATTGGCAGGATAAATGCACCAACATCAGTGTTCTTGCTCAGGCCAACATCCCCAGCATCGAAGCTTTGACCACGCTCGATCAGCTACGATGGACGGGCCACATCGTCCGCATGCCCGATACGAGACTCCCAAAACAAGCGCACTACTCGGAGCTCCGACACGGCAAGAGAGCCCCAGGTGGGCAGAGGAAATGCTTCAAGGACACCCTCAAAGCCTCCTTGAAAAAGTGCAACATCCCCACCGACACCTGGGAATCCCTGGCCCAAGACCGCACAAAGTGGAGGAGAAGCATCCGGGAAGGCGCCGAACACCTCGAGTCTCTTCGCCAGGAGCAAGCGGAAGCCAAGCACAAACAGCGGAAGGAGCGCATGGTCAACCCAAGCACCCCACCCACCCGCCCCTTCAACCACTGTCTGCCCCACCTGTGAGAGAGACTGTAGGTCCCACATTGGACTCATCAGTCACCTGAGAACTCATTTTTAGTGTGGAAGCACGTCATCCTCGGTTCCGAGGGACTGCCTAAGAAGACAGTCATACCTTTTAATGTAGATTCCCAATCTACCTTAGCCAACTCGCCCCTCATACCTACTTAGTTTGCTTTGTTTAGATTTAAGACCCTAGTTTCGGATTTAACTAAATCACTTTCAAACTTAATATAAAATTCTATCATATTATGGTCACTCTTCCCTAAGGGCCCCTTTACAACAAAGTTATTAATTAACCATTTCTCATTGCACAATACTAGATCTAAAATAGCCTGTTCCCTAATTGGTTCCTCAACATACTGATCTAGAAAACTATCTTGCATACATTCCATGAATTCGTCCTCCACACTATTACTGCAAATTTGGTTTGCCCAGTCTCTATGTAGATTAAAGTCCCCCATGATTACTGTAATACCCTTCTTCCATGCGCCTCTAATTTCTTGATTTATATTCTGCCCTACATTACAACTACAGTTTGGGGGCCTATAAACAACTCCCACCAATGTTTTCTGCATCTTGCTGTTTCTTAGCTGCACCCAAACTGATTCTACTTCTTGATTTTCGGAGCTAAGATCCTTTCTCTCTCCTGTCTTTATCCCATCCTTTATTATCAGGGCTACCCCTCCTCCTTTTCCATTTTGCCTATATCTACTATAAGTTAAGTATCCTGGAATATTTAGTTCCCAACCTTGGTCACGTTGCAACCACGTCTCCGTAATGGCTATTAGATCAAACCTGTTACTTTCTATCTGCACTATTAATTCATCTATTTTGTTGCAAATGCTTCACGTATTCAGATATAGTGCCTTTAGCTTTGACTTTATTCTATTTTTCCCTGGTGTCACCTTAGTCACTGATGCCCTATTACCTTTGTTACTCTCTCTGTCCCTTCCTGACCCACTCTGCTTATTTTTACCCAAAACTCTGCTCTAGAGCCTTGACATTTCTCTTGCTGCTTTTAAATTTACTCTTTCCTGAATCCTCCCGCCCCCCCTCCCCACTTCATTAGTTTAAAGCCCTGTCTACTGCCCTAGTTATTCGATTCGCCAGGACACTAGTTCCAGTGGTGTAGAGGAGGAAAATATAACCAGCCAGTTATAAGCAAGTAAAAGACTGAGATAAAGGAATGAGGCGTTAGCGTAGACAAAAAAAAGGAAAAAGCAGCAGCTTTAAATACAAACCAAACCAAGATAAAGTGGATGCATTGCAATGCTCAGAGAGTGGGAAATAAACCAGAGGAATTAATAGCAAACTATGTCATTGGAAGATATAGATTTAATAGCATTAAAATAATGGATTTAAGATAACTGGCAAAAGAACCAGAGGTGAGAGGAGGAAAAAAAATTCACTCAGCGAGTTATGATCTTGAATACACTGCCTGAAAGAGTGGTGGAAGCAGATTCAGTAATAACTTTTGAAGGGAATTGGATGAATACTTGAAGGGGAAAAAATTGCAGGGCTATGGGGAAAGAGATGGGGAGTGGGACTAATGGGATAGCTCTTTCAAAGCCGAATGACCTCATTCTGTGTTGAATCATTCCATGATTCTATAACAGAAACTTGGCTGCAAACTGGGCAGGAGTGGAAAATAAACAAATGGGGTTATAATTTTTAGGAGAGACAGAATAGGCAAGAAAGGAGGAGGAGAGGCAATATTGGTGCAGGAGGGAATAGCTGCTGTAGAGAGGACGGAGGTACACAGAGGTTGAGAGAGAGAGATCAGGATTGTCCCATTGGTGGGGGTGTATTACAGACCCCGGGGTCATTTTAACCTAACCTTTCTGATAGGAAACTGACGGGAACAAATCATATGGGATCAGCCACCCATTTTACACCTTCCTCGATTTTACTCACCATCGCCTTTAATGGAGAGTAACAATGAGGCAGGCATAAAACGGGTGGTCGAACCAATCCTGGCAGCTTCTCACCAGGGGGGTTCAGTTAAAATATCCCCCATCCAAATTATGGGAGGGAAATGGAAGAGGAACTCAGAGACAGAACAGGGAAATGATTGTTATAGGAGATTTGAATTAGCCACTCGTTGATTGGGATTGGGAAGGAGTAAAGGGACAAAAGAGGCTCCTTCCCTCTTTTACCTCCTAACCATGTGTTCCTTTGAAGCAGTTAGCAGTGGGAGGAGGTAGTGAGGTGGTTGGCTGCTGGATATTAATGACTGCCTCTAGTACTTCCCCAACATGGTGAATCCCCTGATAAGACAGACAGCTGTAGATTGGAACCCAAGATCTGAGAAGCACATGTCATAGCATTCATGATGGAAGTGAAGACTGAACCTGTGACCTTGGTCAAGGGGGGCCTTTGCAGCAGATTGCCCTGGAGTGGCTATGCTCTCCACAGTGGTCTATAGCTTGATCAGGTGGGTCATGTAGCACTGCACAGGTGTAGGTAGTGGGCACCTCCATATTGCTTGGCACACTTTCAAATGACTCCATGAAGTGTTGATGAACTGTATTTGCAGGTAGCAAGGTCTGAACCCCTGGAGCTCTCCAGCCAGAGACTGAGGCTTCTGCAATTACACTTGTGCTGTTGCTCCTCACTCATGCCCTGTGCTTTACCAAGTGTTCTTTCATGGAACTCGCTAAGCAATGCCCTTAGACTGGATATCTGTCCTTATGCTTGTTAGTGCAGGAGTGGATATGCATGGAGCTGTGAGGTGCTTGACTGGGCTTAATGACTAGCTGCCGTTTAGCATCTGGAGAAACAGAAGGAAAAGGTATTTCAGAATGGCAACAGTTAGAGCTTTAACTGGCAGCATGTCGCAGTGCATTATGCTACAGTGCTGCAACGTGAGTGTGAGTGAGGGAGTGAGCAAGTGAACGAATAAGGGGATAAGGAAGGAAAAACAAAGCATGATACTGGCCATTAGCTTGGGGGAGACCACCCACCTTTCCCTCCCCCATCTAAACCCAGAATCTTCATGGCAATCTGCTCATATGGAGTCAAGGAATGCCAATTCAGTGAACTGCTTCCTGTCTGCAGATTGCTGACACTGGTTATGTGCAGCCTTCTCCTGCAACTACATATAACAGGGACATATATCATTGTAAGGAATGTGAGAGAAGATGTGTTTGACCCAAGTACCCAGACCAGCAGCCACCTTAAGTGAAGGTGTGAACATGCAGCTTGCGGGTATCGGATATTACACAGAAACAGGCCATTGGGCCCAAGTGGTCTGTGCTGCTGTTTATGCTCCACAGGAGCTGCCTCCCATCCCTCTTCATCTAACTATATCAACATATCCTTCTATTCTTTTCTCCCTGATGTGTTTATCTAGCTTCTCCTTAAATGAATCTATGCTATTCACCTCAACTACTCCTTGTGGTAACGAGTTCCACATTCTAACCACTCTCTGAGTAAAGACGTTTCTCCTGAATGCACTACTGGATTTCTTAGTGACTATCTTATATTTATGGCCCCTAGTTTTGGTCTTCCCCACAAATGGGAAAAACTTCTCTACATCTACCCTATCAAACCCTCTATTAGGTCACCCCCCGGCCTTCTCTTTTCTTAAGAAAAGAGCCTCACCCTGTTCAATCATTCCTGATAGTTATAACCTCTCAGGATATGGGCAGAGTGTTTGGTGTGTACCTCATTTAAGGGACCATTGCTCATGTCCTTTCGATTGTACAGACCATTCTGCACTACTGGTAGGTCAAAGTGCTGTGTACTGTATTGTATCCCGGTGATGCAGCAACACGCTTACAGTGAAGTACTGATGCATTGTAAGGTAGTATTATGGAAGGAGGCAAAACGTGAGCTGCACTTGCCTTGTATGTGACACTGCACTCACCCTCAGCTGGTGCTGGTCTAGACTGGAGGGTGGGCCTCTGCTCCACAAGGGCCTGCTCATCACCATACAGCCATTTCTCTACCTGCCCAGTAGCAGGACAGCTATACGACCCGTCGGAGCTGCTGGTCAGGATATCCCAGCCCCTGAATTTCAGGCGCTCCTTGCTTGTCCTCTAATATACACAAGGATGATAGCGCTAAAATTGAAATGACTTGACTTCACATTCTATGTCAGCTGTGTGGGGTACAGGCATGTGCAGTGGCTCAGAAGCACTGCAGTGGGGCTGCATTATCCACCCCTCGGGTTTATTTCCGTCAATGGCAAACTTAAGCCAAATCAGCAATTTTGCCCGACAGACTTTTAGTTCGATGGGCGGGCAGGCAGACTGACTGACCGACAATATAACAAGCTCAGTCTAGATTCAATTATAAAGAAACTTGAATGGAAGCAAAGTGGAGAAAACTCAGTGGTTTACCTTGCAGTTTAAGGTCTGTTCAGGCTCCGATGAGTCACTCATATCCACGTCTTCCAAGTCAGGTAGATCCTGTAAAGAAGCAGGAAGCTGGAGGTTATTGTCTGGAGGCTATTAACATTGTATACCTGTAAGTGAATATGGATACATACAAATAATAGATCTAAAATCATACAAGGAATGCAAGCACAGCATCTTTAAATGTTCACATCATCACCTGACACATGAAGAGATTAAAATCAAAGAGCAGACCAGAATTAAATTCATCACCATTCACACAACACTCCTTTTTGCACTATGATGAGCAACTCTCCCAATTTTGTTTTATAATTCAGATTTACAGAATCACAGAATACCCACAGTGCAGATAGAGGCCATTTCGGCCCATCGAGCCTGCACCGACACATATCCCACCCTATCCCTGTAACCCCACGTATTTAATCCCCCTAACACTAAGGGTCAATTTATCATAGCCAAATCAACCTAACCCGCACATCTTTGGACTGTGGGAGGAACCCGGAGCACCCGGAGGAAACCCACGCAGACACGGGGGAGAATGTGCAAACTCCACACAGACAGTCACCCGGGGCCGGATTCGAACCCGGGTCCCTGGCGCTGTGAGGCAACAGTGCTAACCACTATGCCACCGTGTTGCCCACTTCAACACTTGAAAAACATATTCTAACGCAGACTGTTTGCTCAATATCTAATCTTGGAGGAGGTTCACTAGATTGATTCCTGGGATGAGAGGGCTGTCCTATGATGAGAGATTGTGTAAAATGGGCCTGTACTCTCTGGAGTTTAGAAGAATGAGAGGTGATCTCATTGAAACATACAAGATTCTGAAGGGGATTGACAGGGTAGACGCTGAGAGGTTGTTTCCCCTGGCTGGAGTGTTTAGAACTAGGGGGCATAGTCTCAGGATAAGGGGTCGGCCATTTAAGACCGAGATGAGGAGGAATTTCTTCACTCAGAGGGTTGTGAAGTTTTGGAATTCACTGCCCCAGAGGGCTGTGAATGCTGAGTCTTTGAGTATATTCAAGGCTGAGAGCGATAGATTTTTGGACTCATGGGGAATCGAGGGATATGGAGATCAGGCGGGAAAGTGGAGTTGAGGTCGATGATCAGCCATGATTTTATTGAATGGCAGAGCAGGCTCGAGGAACAATATGGCCTACTCCTGCTCTTACTTCTTATGTTCTTAACTTTGTCCAGCTCATTAGTTGGAACACCAATGCTATCATCTTCAGCTCCCCCACAAACTCTGCTCCCTTGCTACTGATTGCACCCAGGCTATACTCTCAGGCTGTTCAGAATCTTGATGTCCCATTCGAATGAGAGTTGAGCTTCAAACCCATACCCTCTCTATCGTGCTTACCTCCACCTCTGTAATGTCAACTGCCTCCACACCTACCTCAGCCCCTCTGCTGCTGAAAGCCTTATCCATGCCTTCTTCATCTCCAGACTTGTGTAGTGGTTATGTTACTGGACTAGTAATGCAGAGAACATTAGTTCAAATCCCACCATGCCAGTTTTAGAATTTTAATTCAGTTAAAAAATTTGGAAATAAAAAACTGGTGTCATTAAAAGTAACCATTAAGTGTTGGATTGTCATAAAAACCCAACTCGTTCACTAATGTCCTTTAAAAAGGCTACTCCATTAGACATTTGCCACAGACATTTAGGAGTGAGATCAGGAAACACTTTTTCGCACAAAGGGCAGTGAAAATCTGGAACTCTCTTCCCAATAGGCTGTGGATGCTGGGACAATTGGAACCTTCAAGACAGAGATCGATAGATATTTGTTCTGCAAGAGTATCAAGGGATATGGAACAAAGGCAGGTCAATGGAGTTGAGATACAGATCAGCCATGATCTAATTGAACAGCGGAACAGGCGCTAGGGTCTGTGTGGCCTCTTCCTGTTCCTATTCCTCCTCACTATTAACAGTGAGGAGGATTGTAGCAGACTTCAGGAGGACATAGACAGACTGGTGAAATGGGCAGACATATGCCAGATGACATTTAATGCAGAGGTGTGAAGTGATGCATTTTGAAAGAAAGAATGAAGAGAGGCAATATAAACTAAATAATACAATTTTAAAGGGGGTGCAGGAACAGAGACACCTGGGGGTTCACATACACAAATCTTTGAAGGTGGCAGGACAAGTTGATAAGGCTGTTAAAAAAAGCATACAGGATCCTTGGGTTTATAAACAGAGGCATAGAGTACAAAAGCAAGGAAGTTATGCTAAACCTTTACAATTCACTGATTAGGCCTCAGTTGCGTCCAATTCTGGGCACCACACTTCAAGAAGGATGTCAAGGCCTTGGAGAGGGTGCAGAGGAGATTTACTGGAAGGGTACCAGGGATGAGGGATTTCAGTTATGTGGAGAGACTGGAGAAGCTGGGATTGTTGTTCTTAGAGCAGAGAAGGTTAAGGGGAAATTTGACAGAGGTGTTCAAAATCATGAAGTGTTTTGATAGAGTATATAGGGAGAAACTGTTTCCACTGGCAAGAGGGTCAGTAACCAGAGGACACAGATTTAAGATAATTGGCAAAAGAAACAGGGAGGAGATGAGGAGAATTTTTTTTGCTCTGGAATGCACTGCCTGAAAGGGCTGTGGAAGCAGATTCAATAGTAACTTTCAAAAGTGAATTGGATATATACTTGAAAAGGAGAAATTTGCCGGGCTATGGGGAAAGAGCAGGGGAGTGGGACTAATTGGTAAATTGGTAGTTCTTTCAAAGAGCCGGCACAGGCACGATGGGCCGAATGGCCACCTTCTGTGCTGCATGAGTCTATGATATCTGAAGACTTTCCAAAGAACCCTTTAAAGTTGGTGAGTCCTGATCACTTTTGCACAGGTAGCTCCTCGACTCACATCAATGTACAGCTTTCCTTCCCTTTCCAAACAGATGGTCTCTACACTGTCCGTCTTGACCAGTTCCGTCACTAGAACCCTCCGAGCAGCCATCGTCTTTGACGACATATCTGACAACAGAGATCAAAAAGACAAAATTGAGCCAGTATGTTTCAAACAGGCCCAGTACCACTATAAAATGACAGGATCTAGCAAGTGTTAAAAATACTTCAAATAACTTTTTTTTAAATCTTCCAGACTGACTGGCTTCCCAATAAAGATTGCCATTTTGATGTTTGAGACAGTGGCGCAGATATGATTCAGTCAAGGATCAGACGTGGTTTACTGAAGCGGAAGTGAAGGTGACAGTAGTGGAACAGCGTGCCTCTGCTCTGAAACTGTCGGAAACAGACAGCTGGAACAGATAGTTACCTTTTCACGCAGATTCCATGTGCTCTCCAGGGACCAAATAAAAACCTTGCACTTTCTTTAAATTTAAATATTACAAGTGGATAAAGGAAGTCTAGAGGATATTGAGGCCGATTTTTCAGTTAGTGCCTGGAGGGGTCGATTATTCGCTCAGCGCTAATAACTGGATATAGGTGCACAGACACGACATTTGGTGTCGGTCCCCTTTATGTTGCTGCGGGATTTCCGGGCCTCCCTGGGTAAGGGGGGTGGGGGGGAGACAGCCTGCAAGGCCTAGGCAACTGTGGAATTGAGATGGCAGAGGGCGCTCCTGGCCTTGCCAACAAGGTTTCCTCTACGGGTGACAGGGTGATACTAGAAGAAGCAGATGGTAGGTCTTTTGCTTGGGACCCCCTCAGATTAGAGGGTCTGAGGGAAGCAGGCAGCAGGGCAAGGGAACCCCAAAGGGAAAGTATTACCTTTTACTCCCAGTGGATCCTCAGGCCTAGGCCTTCTGGCTTTTGATCCCCCACAGTCTTAAGCCCCACCTCCAGCGGCCAATCCCACAGCTGCGTCCACATGCCACCGCTAGGGAGCAGGACTGTGCTGGGGTAGGGGGGGGGGGGGGTGCAACAATTTATTATTTGAAGAACCCGGCCCACTAAATCCAGGCAACAGAAGGGAGACCCCGGCAGGAGTCCCTCACTCTCAAGCAACGTAGAAGTTGGCCATCTACCCATACGGTCTTGGAACGAAAGCCCGTCACTCAGAAGTGGGAATGGAAAGACCAATGCCGTGGCCAGTAATGGCACCACCTTCCCTTGTGGAGGTTGGTGTTCTCTGTGCAAGCTTCCATCTACTCACTGACCAAACCGTCACCATCAAATGACACTCCAAAGGATACCTGAGACAAGTACAGCAAGAGCTGGCCAGCAGGCGGTCCACATCTGGAGTGCTGCCTGCAAAAACAGCTCAAGCATGGGCGAATTGAACTGCTGTCTGGGGAATCAGGATTCTGGAGTCCTCCATCTATAGCAAGGTGCACTGCATAGATGGGAGGCAGTATGGGTCTCAGCGGCACATGCTAGAGCTCCAACAGTGCACAGTAAAGGTGCTGTAATGGATGCAAGTCCTTGCTGAGGAGCCCACTCAGATTTGGGTTAACAGTGGGGAAAGCCTCTGAGAACATAGTGCCTCATGAAGGATAATGTGAACTCTAATATAAAGTCGGTAAGATCAAGTACTTTCACGCTAGCACCTCAACTAACTTGGAGGATAATATAAGCGAGCAAATTCAAAACTGCCCATGTATGAATGACAGCAAGGAATAAGTGGCTGATTAATCGAGGCGAGGTGCAGTATGGGAAGGAAACTTTGCTTGTCTAATGTCAACATCAGATGTCTTAAAGGGACAATACCCTCCTTGATTTTCACTGTAAATGATTTCTCTGCAAGTTTCAGTGACAAACCTTTCAAAAAATACCAAGTGGCAATTTGCAAATGTATGAACCTGCAGTATCACTGTTGAAGAGAGTGCTCTGTAATCGGTCAGCGGTGCCGAGCGACGGTGAGAAAATCCCTTCCTCTGATTGCACAAGCTCAGTATCACTCTCTCCACCTGAACTGCAAGGCAAAGCAGCCTGGTTTGCCGTCTCTGGATGTGATCCTTTCAGCTGGTCCTCGGTGACTGTCTCAGCTCTTTCTCTTTCAGCCTCTTGCTGCCGGTCTGCCAGAGTCTCCTCCTGGATTTTTACTACATCATTCACAAACTTCTCAATCTTTTGCTGGCTCTCTGCACTTGAATAACATGGAGTTAGCCCAGACACACTGGTCTCTGAAGGAAGCTCTTCACCTAGAATTAAAAATAAGTGAGATTACAGTGTAAAAAAAATAAAAATAAGCTTTCAAAAACCTGTAAAATCTTGGGCACTGTTGGAGCACCCTGTCCGTGCCTCGATGTAATACATTATGGCAGGCAGGCAACAACAACAACTTGCATTTATATAGCGCCTTTAACATAGCAAAACCTCCCAAGGCGCTTCAAAGGAGTATTATCAGAAAAAATTGACACCAAGCCATATAAAGAGATATTAGCACAGATGAACAAAAGCTTGGTCAAAGAGGTAGGTTTTAAGGAGCGACTTGAAGGAGGAGAGAGAGCCGGAGAGGTTTAGGGAGGGAATTCCAGAGCTTAGGGCCTAGATGGCTGAAGGCACGGCCGCCAATGGTTGAGCAAAGGAAATTGGGGAATGTACAAGAGGCCAGAATGGTAGGAGCGCAGTGTTCTCCGAGGGTTGTAGGTCTGAAAGAGGTTACAGAGATATGGAGGTGCGAGGCCATGAGGAATTTGAACACAAAGATGAGAAGTTTTGAATTGAGGCGTTGCCGAACAGGCAGCCAACATAGGTCAGCAAGCACAAGGGTGATGGTTGAGCAGGACTTGGTGCGAGTTAGGATGCGGGCAACAGAGTTTTCGATGTGCTGAAGTTTACGGAATGTGGTAGGTGGGAGGCCGGCCAGGAGAGCATTGGAATAGTAGAGCCTGAAGGTAACAAAGGCATGGATGAGAGTTTCAGCAGCAGATGGGCTGGGGTAGGGGCGGAGACTGCAATTATATAGGGCCCTGGTGAGACGTGGAGTACTATCAACAGTCTTGGTCTCCTTACCTAAGGAAGGGTATATATACTTGCCTTAGAGGGAGTGCAATGAAGTTTCACCAGACTGATTCCTGGGATGGGGGATTGTCCTATGAGGAGAGATTGAGGAGACTAGGTCTATATTCTCTAGAATTTAGAAGAATAAGAGGTGATCTCATTGAAATATATAAAATTCTTACAGGGCTCGACAAAGTAGATGCAGGGAGGATGTTACCCCTGGCTGGGGAGTTTAGAACCAAGGGTCACAGTCTCAGAATAAGGGGTCGGCCATTTAGGACTGAGATGAGGAGAAATTTCTTTTCTTAGCTGGCTGTGAATCTTTGGAATTCTCTACCCTAGAGGGCTGTGGATGCTTAGTTGTTGAGTATATTCAAGACAGAGAGCGATAGATTTTTGGATATTCAGGGAATCAAGGGATATGGGGATAGTGTGGGAAGGTGGAGTTGAGGTAGATTAGCCATGATCTTATTGAATGCCGGAGCAGGCTCGAACAGCTGAATGGCCTACTCCTGCTCCTATTTCTTATGTTCTTATGAGACGGGCGACATTATGGAGGTGGAACTAGGCAGTCTTGGTGATGGAGAGGACATGGGGTTGGAAGCTCAGCTCAGCCTCAAATAGGGTGGCAAGGTTGTGAACAGTCGAGTTCACCCTCAGACCGTGGCCACGGAGAGCAATGGAGTCGGTGTCTAGGGAATGGACTTTGTGGTGGGGACCGAAGACAATTGTTTCGGTCTTCCCAATATTTAATTGTAGGAAATTTCTGCTCATCCAATACTGAATGTCAGACTCATCTCGCCTCCGGTTCTTTTGGCAATTACATTAAATCGGTGAACTTTGGTTACCGCCCCTCCCCCGCCCCCCGCCAATGGAAACAGTTTCTCCTTATTTACTCTATCAAAACCCTTTATAATTTTGAATGCCTCTATTAAATCTCTCCTTAACCTTCTCTGCTCTAAAGAGAACAACCCCATTTTCTCCAGTCTCTCCACATAACTGAAGTCCCTCATCCCTGGTACCATTCTGGTAAATCTCCTCTGCAGCCTCTCCAAGGCCTTGAAATCCTCCCTAAAGTGTTAGAACATAGAACAGTACAGCACAGTACAGGCCCTTCGGCCCTTGATGTTGTGCCGAGCATTGTCCGAGACCAAGATCAAGCTATCACACTCCCTATCACTCTGGTGTGCTCCATGTGCTTATCCAATAACCGCTTGAAAGTTCCTAAAGTGTCCGACTCCACTATCACAGCAGGCAGTCGATTCCACACCCCAACCACTCTCTGAGTAAAGAATCTACCTCGGACATCCCTTCTATATCTCCCCCCATGCACCTTATAGTTATGCCCCCTTGTAACAGCTGCCTCTACCCGAGGAAATAGCCTCTGAACATCCACTCTATCTATCCCCCTCATCATCTTATAAACCTCTATTAAGTCGCCTCTCATCCTCCTCCGCTCTAAAGAGAAAAGCCCCAACTCCCTCAATCTTTCCTCATAAGACCTCCCCCCCAAACCAGGCAGCATCCTGGTAAATATCCTTTGCACTCTTTCCAATGCTTCCACGTCCTTCCTATAGTGAGGTGACCAGAACTGCACACAATATTCCAAATGTGGTCTCACCAAGGTCCTGTACAGTTGCAGCATAACCTCACGGTTCTTAAACTCAAACCCTCTGTTAATAAACGCCAACACACCATAGGCCTTCTTTACTGCTCTATCCACTTGAGTGGCAACCTTCAGAGATCTGTGGATATGAACCCCCAGATCCCTCTGCTCCTCCACGTTCCTCAGAACCCTGCCGTTGACCCTGTAATCCTTATTCAAATTTGCCCTACCAAAATGAATCACCTCGCACTTATCAGGGTTAAATTCCATCTGCCATTTTTCGGCCCAGCTCTGCATCCTATCAATGTCTCTTTGCAGCCTACAACTGCCCTCCACCTCATCCACTACTCCACCAATCTTGGTGTCATCAGCAAATTTACTGATCCACCCTTCAGTCCCCTCCTCCAAGTCATTGATAAAAATCACAAACAGCAGAGGACCCAGCACTGACCCCTGTGGCACACCGCTGGTAACTGGTCTCCAGTCCGAAAATGTTCCATCCACCACCACCCTCTGCCTTCTATGAGATAGCCAGTTACTTATCCAATCGGCCAAATTTCCCTCTATCCCACAACTCCTTACTTTCTTCATGAGACGACCATGGGGAACCTTATCAAACGCCTTACTAAAATCCATGTATACGACATCAACTGCTCTACCTTCATCTACACACTTAGTTACCTCCTCAAAGAATTCAATCAAATTTGTTAGGCAAGACTTACCCTTCACGAATCCGTGTTGACTATCCCTGATTAAGTTGCCCCTTTCCAAATGGTCATAAATCCTATCCCTCAGGACCTTTTCCATTATCTTACCAACCACCGAAGTAAGACTAACCGGCCTATAATTATCAGGGTCATTCTTATTTCCTTTCTTGAAGAGAGGAACAACATTCGCCACTCTCCAGTCCTCTGGCAGCATCCCCGTGGACAGTGAGGACCCAAAGATCAAAGCCAGAGGCTCTGCAATCTCCTCCCTTGCCTCCCAAAGAATCCTAGGATATATCCCATCTGGCCCAGGGGACTTATCGACCCTCAGGTTCTTCAAAATTGCTAAAACATCTTCCCTCAGAACATCTACCACCTCCAGCCTATCCACCTTTATCACACTCTCATCCTCAAGAACATGGCCCCTCTCCTCGGTGAACACTGACGAAAAGTATTCATTCATCACCTCTCCTATCTCTTCTGACTCCATGCACAAGTTCCCACTACTGTCCTTGACCGGCCCTACCCTCACCCTGGTCATTCTTTTATTTCTCACATAAGAGTAAAAAGCCTTGGGGTTTTCTTGATCCGACCCGCCAAGGACTTCTCATGCCCCCTCCTAGCTCTCCTAAGCTCTTTTTTTAGCTCATTCCTTGCTACCTTGTACCCCTCAATCGACCCAACTGAACCTTGTTTTCTCATCCTTACATACGCTTCCTTTTTCCTCTTGACTAGACACTCAACCTCTTTTGTGAACCATGGTTCTCTCACTCGGCCATTTCCTCCCTGCCTGACAGGGACATACCTATCAAGGACACGCAGTAATTGCTCCATGAAAAAGCTCCACTTTTCGTTTGTGCCTTTCTCTGATAGTTTCTGTTCCCATCTTATACTCCCTAATTCTTGCCTAATCGCATCATAATTACCCCTCCCCCAATTATAAACCCTGCCCTGCCGTATGTCCCTATCCCTCTCCATTGCAATAGTGAAAGTTACCGAATTGTGGTCACTATCTCCAAAGTGCTCTACCACATACAAATCAAACACTTGGCCCAGTTCATTACCCAGTACCAAATCCAACGTGGCCCCACCTCTTGTCGGCCTATCCACATATTGTGTCAGGAAACCCTCCTGCACACACTGTGCAAAAACTATCCCATCCGAACTGTTTGACCTATAAAGGTTCCAATCAATATTTGGAAAGTTGAAGTCACCCATGACAACTACTCTGTGACCTCCACACCTATTCATAATCTGCTTTGCAATTTCTTCCTCCACATCTTTATTACTATTTGGGGGCCTGTAGAAAACTCCTAACAACGTGACCGCTCCTTTCCTATTTCTAACTTCAGCCCATATTACCTCAGACGGCTGATCCCCCTCGAACTGCCTTTCTGCCGCTGTTAAACTATCCTTGATTAACAATGCTACTCCTCCACCTTTCTTACCAACTTCCCTACTCTTACTGAAACATCTATACCCCGGAACTTCCAACAACCATTCCTGTCCCTGTTCTAACCATGTCTCCGTAATGGCCACCACATCGTAGTCCCAAGTACCAATCCACGCTCCAAGTTCTCCTACCTTATTCCGGATGCTCCTTGCATTGAAGTAGACACACTTCAAGCCATCTTCCTGTCTGCCGGTACATTCCTGCGACCTTGATACCCTCCTCAGTACCTCCCTACACTCACCACTGGCTCGTGGACTACAGCCCTTTTTCCCATCCCCCTGACAAATTAGTTTAAACCCCCCCGAAGAGCCGTAGCAAATTTCCCTCCCAGGATATTGGTGCCCCTCTGGGTTGTACGCAGAATTAGCCACAATACTACAGCTGGGGCCTAACCAGCGATTTATAAAGGTTTAGCTTAACTACTTTGCTTTTGCACTCTATGCCTCTATTTATAAAACCCAGGATATGCATATGCATTTTTACCAGCCTTATGAAGTTGACCTGTCACCTTCAAAGATTTCTGTACGTACACCTCCAGATCTCTGTTCTTGCACTCCCTTTAAAATTGTATAATTTAACTTATATTGCCTGTCTTCATTTTTCCTTCTAAAATGCATCACTATGCTTCTGCGTTAAATTGCATCTCCCACATGTCTGCCCAGTTCACCAGTCTGTCTATGTCCTCCTAAAGTCTTACTATTCTCCTCACTGTTTACTACACGTTCAAGCTTTGTGCCATCTGCAAACTTTGAAATTATGACCTGTATACCCAAGTCCAGGTCATTAATATACACCAAAATGAGCAGTGGCCCCAACACCGAGCCCTGGGGGACACCACTGCACATTTCCCTCCAGTCTGAAAAACAACCGTCCACCACTACTGCCTGCATGAACTTGTGGGGGCAAAGCCTCTGCACACCCCCAATAAAGTCATTGATGTAAGAGGAGAGGGAACGGAGGAGGGTCTCCATATGGCAGGAGTTCCCATACCCCGAACCTCAGCCGGGACCCGGCATAGCTTCAGTGCACTGCGCCAGGTATACCTTGCCACAACTGGGGAGAGGGGTTCGCCTGAGGCCCCCAACCCTGGGGAGAGGGGCTCGCCTGGGCCCCCAACCCTGGGGAGAGGGGCTCGCCTGGACCCCCAACCCTGGGGAGAGGGGCTCGCCTGGGCCCCCAACCCTGGGCAGAGGGGCTCGCCTGGGCCCCCAACCCTGGGGAGAGGGGCTCGCCTGGACCCCCAACCCTGGGGAGAGGGGCTCGCCTGGACCCCCAACCCTGGGGAGAGGGGCTCGCCTGGGCCCCCAACCCTGGGGAGAGGGGCTCGCCTGGACCCCCAACCCTGGGGAGAGGGGCTCGCCTGGGCCCCCAACCCTGGGGAGAGGGGCTCGCCTGGGCCCCCAACCCTGCAGAGAGGGGCTCGCCTGGGCCCCCAACCCTGGGGAGAGGGGCTCGCCTGGACCCCCAACCCTGGGGAGAGGGGCTCGCCTGGGCCCCCAACCCTGGAGAGAGGGGCTCGCCTGGGCCCCCAACCCTGGGGAGAGGGGCTCGCCTGGGCCCCCAACCCTGGAGAGAGGGGCTCGCCTGGGCCCCCCAACACTGGGGAGCGGAGTGCGCCTGGACCCCCAACCCTGGGGACAGAGGGGGAAGAAGTACAGTTATATTTAGCATTTAAATCAGCATTCTTTGTAAGGGGAGCTGCCAGGTGGTGCTTTTCCCTGCAGTGGAGAGACACAGTTTCTGTTGGCATTTCCGGGGGGGTGGGGGGGGGGGGGTGGGTAAGGTGAAGGTAGATGTGCCACGAAATCACCCAATAGCCTACTCCTGGAGGGCCCCTTACTGACCGTCCCAACGCCACTGGGGTTAGTGACAGATTTCCACATGGGGAACAATCCTGGTGTAACGGCCCGGATCATGACCGCTGAGCATTATCAGAGCCAGAGCTTCTGAAACTGGGGGTTGGGTGGGCAGTGATGAGTTTATTGGGGGGCAGAGAGAGTATCAGTGGTGGGGAGGGGGGGCCAATGAGATTACCAGGGGGCAAAGAGATTATTGGGCGGGGGGGGGGGGGGGGGGTGGGGGGGATGAGATTACCAGGGGGGTGATGAGATTAATGGGGGAAGGGTGAAATTAGGGGGGTGGGGGGGATTGCGCGGGAGGTGAGATTAGGGCGGTGAAATTACTGGGAGTGGGGGGGGGGCGTCGGTGAGATTACCAGGAAAGTAATTAAGCTGTGGAAATACTATCAGCTCCATCTCAGGATTCTAAACTAATCTACAGAACAGATCGAATCCCAGAGCCAAATATACGAGGCTATCAGAGAGCTCACCTTTTGAGCAGAGGCAAGTGAAGTGAGTAGGTCCCCGGACTTTACAGGATGAGGCAGTGGGAGACCATGTGTGGCACCAGTCAGAGCTAATGACATGGGGACATTGATATGCTAAACTGTATGGGGGTGCGTTTTACAAATTAGCATGGTGTGGAGGGGGAACATTTAATGGGAATTTGGGTCTGAGGTCAGCACATTGCACATGATGTTTCATCCATTAAAATGAAAGGCCGGATACCAAGCAGAGCTCGCTGATATCAGTGTCCCAATTCATGATATGCACTCCTGCTGTGCAGCAGAAAGACCAGTCAGTACTCTATGGTTTAACTGATTTGGTGTGTGAAGCATGCAGAGTGAAGAGTGTGCAGCTCCTTTAAAGGTGTTCAGAAACCATCAGCTCATCCTCTACCTCTTTCTTCCATTTCTTGGAGTCTACGTTTCTCCTCAGCTTTCCTCTTGATCGCTGACAGAGCATCAAGACTGTCCTGGATCTTCTTCCGCTCACTCGTTTCCCATTGCTCCCGCTCTTCCTTCTCAGCTCTCCACCCTCCTCGAGCCCAGGCCTCTGCACATGCCCTGTCAAAGATCAACGGCAGGGTGATTAGGACTATTTGCTCGTGCGGAGCACAAAGGCCGACATGGGCTAGTTGGGCCGAACGGCCCGTTTCTGTGTTGTAACTTCCATGTATTTGTATGTAAAAGGCAACTGAAATATCACATGGTAGCCTTGGGCTAGTGGTACTGGACTAACGAGCCAGAGCTCGTGAGTAAAAATCCGACCATAGCAAGCGGTAAAATAGAGTTCATTAAATTTGGTGATTTATGGGCTGGCACCAGAAAAAATGAACATGAAAACTGCCAGATTGTTATAAAAACCCAACTGGTTCACTAATGCCCTTCAAAGAAGGGAACCTGCTACTCCTACCCAGCCTGGCCTATAGGTGACTGCCATACTATGTCCCCTCAGTGCAATAAAATACTGCCTTGCCAGTGTTGTCCACATCCCAGGAACAAAAGGTAAACACACAAGAGTCCATGTAAAGCATGTTGCCAATCTGCATTACAGAAAGCCCTAAAGAAAGATTTCAGTTTAAAAAAAAATCTTTATCAATAAAATTGGTTAAAGGAGTTCTGTCCGAACAGAATCAGTTCTTGCGTTTAAAAACTTCACTAGAGATGCAATTTTTACTTCTACCTTATGAATGTAAGTATGTGTAAGTTGTGAGGAGGATGCAAGGAGGCTTCAAGGGGATATAGACAGGCTAAGTGAGTGGGCAAGAACATGGCAAATGGAATATAATGTGGAGAAATGTGAAGTTATCCACTTTGGTAGGAAAATAGAAAAGCAGAGTATTTTTTAAATGGTGAGAGATTGGGAAATGTTGGTGTTCAGATGGACCTGCGTGTCCTTGTACATGAATCACTGAAAGTTAACATGCAGGTAGAGCAAGCAATGAGGAAAGCAAATGGTATGTTGGCCTTTATTACAAGAGGATTTGAGTATAAGAGTAAAGATGTCTTACTGCAATTATATAGGGCCCTGGTGAGACCACACCTGGAGTATTATGTACAGTTTTGGTCTCCTTACCCAAGGAATGATATACTTGGCATAGAGGGAGTGCAACGAAGGTTCACCAGACTGATTCCTGGGATGGGGGGATTGTCCTATGAGGAGGGATTGAGTAGACTAGGGCCTATATTCTCTAGAGTTTAGAAGAATGAGAGGTGATCTCATTAAAACATACAAAATTCTTACAGGGCTTGACAGGGTAAATGCAGGGAGGATGTTTCCCCTGGCTGGAGAGTCTAGAACCAGGGGTCACAGTCTCAGAATAAGGGGTCAGCCATTTAGGACTGAAATTAGGAGAAATTTCTTCACTCAGAGGGTGGTGAATCTTTGGAATTCTCTACCCCAGAGGGCTGTGGGTACAGTCGTTGAGTATATTCAAGATAGAGATCGATAGATTTTTGAATATTAAGGGAATCAAGGGTTATAGGGATAGTGCAGGAAAGTGGAGATGAGGTAGAAGATCAGCCATGATCTTATTAAATGGCGGAGCAGGCTCGAAGGGTCAAATGGCCTACTCCTGCTCCTATTTCTTATGTTCTTAGGTAAATTGCCATGAACATTAACTTATAACACAAGGTGCTACATACAAACACAATGTACAAACATGGCAAACTGATTTATCCACTCTTTACCAAGGTGATATTGCCCCTTAAAATGAACTCAAGAAATGGGACAAAAATGTAAATGTAATCCTGTAAATATCCAACAGGTGAATCAAAGCTAGAATCAGGGACAAAGTTAACAGTCACTTGGATAAGTGTGGATTAATTAAGGAAAGCCAGCACGGATTTGTTAAAGGCAAATCGTGTTTAACTAACTTGATTGAGTTTTTTTGATGAGGTAACACAGAGCATTGATGAAGGCAATGCGGTTGACATGGTGTGTATGGATTTCCAAAAGGCTTTTGATAAAGTGCCACATAATAGGCTTGCCAGCAAAGTTGAAGCCCATGGAATAAAAAGGACACTGGCAGCATGGATACGAAATTGGCTAAGTGACAGGAAACAGAGCATAGTGGTGAACGGTTGTTTTTCGGACTGGAAGAAGGTACACAGTGGTGTTCCCCAGGGGTCGGTACGAGGACCACTGCTTTTCTTGATATATATTAATGACTTGCACTTTAGAGTACAGGGTACAATTTCAAAATTTGCAGATGACACAAAACTTGGAAGTATAGTCAACAGTGAGGAGGATAGTGATAGACTTCAATTGTCTACTGAGATTGTCAACAAGGGCAGACGTCGATGACGAAGTCCAACACCGCCTTCAGTGCCCGTGCAGCCTTCGGTCGCCTGAGGAAGAGAGTGTTTGAAGACCAGGACCTCAAATCCGGCACCAAGCTCATGGTCCACAAAGCAGTCGTGATACCCGCCCTCCTGTATGCCTCAGAGATATGGACCATGTACAGCAGGCACCTCAAAGCACTGGAGAGGTACCACCAACGCAAGATCCTGCAAATCCATTGGCAGGATAGGCGCACCAACGTCAGTGTTCTTGCACAGGCCAACATCCCCAGCATCGAAGCTCTGACCACGCTCGATCAGCTCCGATGGACGGGTCACATCGTCCACATGCCCGATACGAGACTCCCAAAACAAGCGCTCTAATCGGAGCTCCGACACGGCAAGAGAGCCCCAGGCAGGCAGAGGAAACGCTTCAAGGACACCCTCAAAGCCTCCTAGAAAAAGTGCAATATCCCCACCGACACCTGGGAATCCCTGGCCCAAGACCACACAAAGTGGAGGAGAAGCATCCGGGAAGGCGCCGAACACCTCGAGTCTCTTTGCCGGGAGCAAGCGGAAGCCAAGCGCAAACAGCGCACGTCAACCCAAGCACCCCACCCACCCGCCCCTTCAACCACCGTCTGCCCCACCTGTGACAGAGACTGTAGATCCCGCATTGGACTCATCAGTCACCTGAGAACTCATTTTTAATGTGGAAGCAAGTCATCCTCGGTTCCGAGGGACTGCCTAAGAAGAAGGATAGACTTAAAGAGGACATAGACAGGCTGGTGAAATGGGCAGACACGTGGCAGATTAAATTTAACGCAGAACAGTACGAAGTGATACATTTTGGTAGGAAGAACGAGGAGAGGCAATATAAACTAAAGGGTACAATTCTAAAGGGGATGCATGAACAGAGAGACCTGGGGGTATATGTGCATAATCGTTAAAGGTGGCAGGGCAGGTTGAGAAAGCGGTTAAAAAAGCATACGGGATCCTGGGCATCATAAACAGAGGCATAGAGTACAAAAGCAAGGAAGTTATGACGAACCTTTATAAAACACTGCTCCAGCCTCAACTGGAGTATTGTGTCCAATTCTGGGCACCGCACTTTAGGAAGGATGTGAAGGCCTTAGAGAGGGTGCAGAAAAGATTTACAAGAATGATTCCAGGGATGAGGGACTTCAGTCAGGCTAGACTAGAGAAGCTGGGGTTGTTCCCCTTAGATCAGAGAAGGTTGAGAGGAGATTTGATAGAGGTATTCAAAATCATGACGGGTCTAGACAGAGGGAAACTGTTCCCATTGGTGGAAGGGTCGAGAACCAGAGGACACAGATATAAGGTGATTGGCAAAAGAACCAAAGGCGACATATGAAAAAAAAATTACGCAGCGAGTGGTTAGGATCTGGAATGCACTGCCTGAAAGGGTGTTGGAGGCAGACTCAATCGTGGCTTTCAAAAGGGAATTGGATAAGTACCTGAAGGAAAAAAAACTTGTAGGGCTACGGGGAAAGGGCGGGGGAGTGGGACGAGCTGAAGTGCTCTTGCAGAGACCTGGCACGAGCTCGACGGGCTGAATGGCCTCCTTCTGTGCTGTAACCATTCTATGAATCAAAATGTCATTTTACCAGGTGACCCTAGATTTTATATTCTTCCAATCAGAGACCATGTAATCAGATGAAATGCTTGTGTGGTTCATTAGCACAAAGTATGTGACAGTAAAAGAGCAACCTTTGAAGGAGTGTGAAGTCAATTCAAGAAAGTTAACTGGAGCTCAAAAATAAGCAGAGATGTACAGTGGGAAATGCTCACGAAACAGTGCAGCTGCAATCAAAATTCATCGCAGTGAAGTAAAGAAAGAAAACTGGGGCCAATGTGGTTAAGATGGCTAGAGTGGTACAGGGGTCAAGCAGAAGGCATTTCATAAATGGAAATAAGGAGGAGGAGAATTGAGGAATTATAAAGTCGTGTTTTAAAATATCAATGGGGCAAGAAAATGTCAAAATACAGTTAACATCTCAGTTAACAGTTATGGGGCTGATTTTCCAGACCTTTGCTCCAGACATTCCCGAGACACAAAAATCATCAGTAAGAGGGAAGTGATACATTTTGCCAGGTTTCCATCCCCTTCGTACTGCCCTGGGATTCCCAGGGCTTCCAGCAAGAGAGAGGCAGGACAGGTGCGTTCCCAGCCTCCTGTCTCACTTTCCTCGCAGAGTGACAGAGGCCCCCAAATGCAGGGCTATTGTGGTGGGGGCCCCTCACACTGTAGGAGCTGGGTGGGGTGGGGGAACCCTAAAGATAAATTGCAACACTTCGCAAACTTAGCCAGTTGACTGGGACCTTGGGGCCCTCTGCTCCTTTGCCAGCGATAGACCCTGCCGTGGGTGCAGATAACGCTGGAAAACATTGTAAAAAGCTTTGATTATAAAAAGGAATCTTGCATTTATACAGTACCTTTCACCTCCTCAGGATGTGCCAAAATGCTTCAGAGACAATTAATAACTCTTGAAGTGTAGTCACAGAATAAATTTGTTTGCCATGTTTATACACAGTATTCCTTAGTAGCACCTTGGGTTATAAGTTTATGTTCATGGCAATTTCTTAATTTAAGTGAAAATTGCAAAACCAAAGTGAAGTTTTTAAATGCAAGAGCTGTTGTCATGTGGGCAAATGCAGCAGTATATTTGCACACAGAAAGATCCCACAAACAGCAGAGATAAATTACCAGCTCATCAGTTTTTGTTGGTGTTGGTTGACAGACACTGGGAGAACTCCCGGCTCTGTTGAAAAGTGTCACGGGATCTTTTACATCCACATGAACATGCCTCGGCTAAAAGGCAACACCTCGGACAGTGCAGCACTCCCATATTATGGTACTGAAGTCAGCCTAGCTTAAGTGCTCAGCTCTGCAAAACATACATCCATGAGTTTTAAAAGAAGTGGGGATAGAAATTAATGAAGCTTTAATATATAATTTTAAAGAGTGCACTAGACTTGGGAGAAACTCTTCAAAACTCAAAAACAGCAAATGTAAATCCATTGTTTGGTTCAACCCCAAGCTGAGATTCTTACCCCATATCCTTTCCATCACACCTGCTTCTACCTCCGTGACATCGCCCGCCTCAGCCCATCTGCTACTGAAACCCTCATCCACGGCTTTGTCCTCTCCAGACTCAACTATTCCAATGTTCTCCTAGCTGGTCTCCTATTCTCCACCTTCCTTGAATTCCAGCTTATCCAAAACTCTGCTGCCCGTATTCTACCCACACCCAGTCCTGCTCGCGCCCACCTACATTTACTTCAGGTGTCCCAGTGCCCCAAATTTAAAATTCTCATTCTTGTGTTTAAATCCCTGACACTTCCTGCCTCTGTCACCTTCTCCAGCCCTACAACACTCACCCTGAACTCTCATATCCTCCCACTCTGGCCTCATTTCCTTCGCCCCACCATTGGTGGCCATACTTTCAGCCACCTAGGTGCCACACTGTGGAATTCCCTCCCTAAACCTCTCCATTTCCCTCTCCTTAAAAACCACCTCTTTGACCAAGCTTTTGGTCACCCCTTCCAACATCTCATTTATGGCTGGATATCCGTTTTTGTGAGGTGCCTTAGGACACTTCTCCATGTTAAAGGCTCTATGTAAGTAAAAATTAATGTTATCTTCCTCTTTGACTCCAATCAATTTTCCGCATCACCCCACCCCCTTAAACTAATTAATCGGGCACTCACACCAAGATCACTCTCCATTAGCCTCGAACTTTGACCTGCACTTGGTTTTAGCTCATTTGACGTTTCCTCCTTTCGGCCCCCTGAGTAAGTAGGAATTCAAGTTTCTTCCCCTTGTACACCTTGTTGCTCATGAGTCCAGCTTCAGCTCGCAGGTCAAGTGAGATTCAGGCCCTGGTTGTCTCGCCCTATTATGTCTGACATGTAGAATGTGAGGTCCTGTGGACCCGCTCTAAACGTTTGCCCATGGATGAGGAAATGTTCAGCCCAAATTTTTACTTTAGTCCTCACGGCAGGGCTTGAGAAACAAATAACTGTAACTGATGCTCGAGCCCTCTGTGTAACCAATTCTCCCATGGCACATGGAATTAGGGGCACTGCGGCCATGTCGTTTGAGAGGAGGTTAGAGAGCAGAAAGCAAAAGGTAGTGGAGAAAGGAAGTTTCTTGGACTAGCCGGGTGTGGCGAGTGGTTACATAGGCACCTCTGCTGTTCATTATTATTTACTATATCCAGAAATGATCTCAATTCAGGAACTGAGGGAATAATATTGAATTTTGCTGGTGACACCAAATTGAACAGTACGTCGTTATGACAAGGATTGTGAAAGACTGCAGGGAATTGGCTAACAGGCAGGGCTGATAGGTGGCAGATGCAGTTCAATGTAGAAATCTGAAGTACTACATTATGGAAGTAAGAATGGGGAAATAAAAATACACCTTAAATGTTAATATTTTAAATGGAATGGAGGGGCAGAGGGATCCAGGCATGCATATATACAGATCATTAAAGCTGGCAGCGCAAATGCATAAGTTAGGTAAAGGCATCAACAGATATGGAGCAAAGGCGGGTAAATGGAGTTGAGGTATAGATCAGCCATGATCTGATTAAATGGCAGAACAGGCATCCTAGTCCATAAAAAAAGGTAAACTCATCCTTCATTTTATATTTAGAGTCATTGAACCTGTACAAGATGATAGTAAATTGTGATTGGATTATTGTGTACAGTTTTGGGTACCCCATTATATGAAGGATAGAAAAGCAATGGAGAAAATGCAGTGTAGATTCACTAGGATATTGCAAGGATTTGGAGTTACAGGTATGAAGAGGGATATGAGAAGTTACAGGTGTTTCTCCACATGGATGAGAAGATTGAGTGGTGACCTCCGACTCTGAAGGGCTATGAAGCGGTAAATGGCGAGAGGTTATTTCCATTGGTCATTGGCACAAATTTATGATCAGAAAAGCAATTAAAGGGAAAGTTACAAAATATATCCCACTGGGTGGATAGAATGTGGAATTCTCTGTCACAAGCTGTTGTTGAAGCAGAGTCCATTATTTTCAAAAGGGAATTAGATAGTTGCTTGAAAAAGAGGAATATTAAAGAATATGGGAGTGAGCTGGAGAGTGGGATTAGTCTGGGTGTGATTATTAAAGAATATGGGGAGTGAGCTGGAGAGTGGGATTAGTCTGGGTGTGATTATTAAAGAATATGGGGAGTGAGCTGGAGAGTGGGATTAGTCTGGGTGTGATTATTAAAGAATATGGGGAGTGAGCTGGAGAGTGGGGTAGATTGGGTGGGATATTAAAGTGTATGGAGAGCGAGAGAGAGAGTGGGATTAGACTAAGTGGAATATTAAAGGGTAGTGAGCAGGAGAGTGGGATTAGACTGGGTGGGTAATTAAAGGGTGTTGGGAGTAAGCAGGAGAGAGGGATTAGACTGGGTCGGATATTAAAGGGTATGGGGAGGGATCAGGAGTGTGGATTAGATGTGGTAGGATATTAATGATTATGGGAAGTGAGGGGGAGAGTGGGGCAAACTGGGTGGGATATTAACAAAATATGGGGAGTGAGCAGAAGAGTGGGATGAGATAAAGTGGGATATTAAAGGGTATGCGGAGTGAGCAGGAGAGTTGAACCGACAGGGTGTGATATTAAAGTGTACGAGGAGTGAGAGGGAGAGTGGCATTAGACTGGGTAGGATATTAAAGGGTACAGGGAGTGAGCCGGAGTGTGGGATTACACAGAGTGGGATATTAAAGGATACGGGGAGTGGGCAGAAGATTGTTTAGACTAGGTAGGATATTAAAGGCTATGGGGAGCGAGCGGGAGAGTGGGATTAGATTGGATGGGATTTAAAGGGTATGGGGAGTGAACGGGAGTATGGATTAGACTGAGTGAGATATTAAAGGGTACAGTTAGTGAGCAGGAGAGAGGTATTAGACTAGGTGGGATATTAAAGGGTGTGGATAGAGAACAGGACAGTGGGATTACACAGAGTGGGATATTAAAGGATACGGGGAGTAGGCAGAAGATTGTTTAGACTAGGTAGGATATTAAGGCTATGGGGAGCGAGCGGGAGAGTGGGATTAGACTGGGTGGGATATTAAAGTGTATGGGAAGGGGGCGGGAGAGTGGGATTTGACTGGGTGGGATATTAAAAGGTATGAGGGAGTGCACAGGAGAGTGAATTAGACTGGGTTGGATATTAAAGTGTATGGGAAGGGGGCGGGAGAGTAGGGTTAGACTGGGAGTGGCTAGCGTAAATAAAAAGACTAAAGCAGGCTTGGTGGGTTGAATGGCTTGTTTCTGTGCTGCAACATTATATGATTGAATGGCCTGGCAATGAAATTATGAACTGTGGGGATTTATGGACAAAAGATGAAGATGCCTCATCTCCCCACTATAATTATACTGACATTGGGGTCCTCACGGGCCTGCCCAATGGGTAACTCTTTTGATATAAAATAGACAGCTGCTATCTCATTGGGACTGGTGTCCTCATGCATAAGAACATAAGAATTAGATTCAGGAGTAGGCCATACGGCCCTTGAGCCTGCTCCGCCATTCCATAAGATCATGGCTGATCTTCGACCTCAACTCCACTTTCCCACCCGATGTCCATATCCCTCGATTCCCCGAGAGTCCAAAAATCTATCTATCTCAGCCTTGAATATACTCAACGATTCAACATCCACAGCCCTCTGGGGTAGAGAATTCCAAAGATTCACAACCCTCAGAGAAGAAATGCCTCCTCATCTCAGTCTTAAATGGCCTACCCCTTATCCTGAGACTATGCCCCATAGTTCTGGACTCTCCAGCCAGGGAAAACAACCTCTCAGCATCTACCCTGTCAATCCCCCTCAGAATTTTGTATGTTTCAATGAGATCACCTCTCATTCTTCTAAACTCGAGAGTATAGGCCCAATCCACTAAATCTGTCCTCGTAGGACAACCCTCTCATCCCATGGATAAATCCCGTGACCCTTTGTTGTATCGCCTCCAAGGCAAGTATATCCTTCCTCAGATAAGGAGACCAAAACTGTGCACTGTACTCCAGGTGTGGTCTCACCAAAGCCCGATACAATTGTAGTAAGACTTCCTTACTCTTGTACTCCAACCCGCTTGCAATAAAGGCCAACATGCCATTTGCCTTCCTAATTGCTTGTTGTACCTGCATGTTAACTTTCTGTGTTTCCTTTACAAGGACACCTAAATCGCTCTGAACACCAACATTTAATAGTTTCTCACCATTTAAAAAATATTGTTTTTCTATTCTTCCTACCAAAGTGAATAACCTCACATTTCCCCACATTATACTCCGTCTGCCATCTTATTGCCCACTCATTTAACCTGTCTATATCCCTTTGCAGTCTCTTTGTGTCCTTCTCAGAGCTTACTTTCCCACCTAGCTTTGTATTATCAGCAAACTTGGATACATTTGCACTCGGTCCCTTCATCTAAGTCATTAATATAGATTGTAAATAGCTGAGGGCCAAGAACTGATCCCTATGGCACCCACTAGTTACAGCCTGCCAACCGGAAAATGACCTGTTTATCCTACTCTGTTATCTGTCCATTAACCAATCCTCTATCCATGCTAAATATTACCCCCAACCCTATGAGCCCTTATCTTGCGTAGCAAACTTTTATGTAGTACCTTATCGGATGCCTTTTGAAAATCCAAATATACTACATCCACTGGTTCCCCTTTATCTATCCTGCTAGTTACATCCTCAAAAAGAAATTTGATAAATGCAATTTCCCTTTCATAAAACCATGTTGACTCTGCCTAATCCTATTATGATTTTCTAAGTGCCCTGTTCCTACTTCCTTAATAATGGATTCCAGCATTTTCCAGATGACTGATGTCAGGCTAACTGGCCTGTAGTTCCTTGTTTTCTCTCCCTCCTTTCTTGAATAGCGGAGTTACATTTTCTACCTTCCAATCCGTGGGAGCGTTCTAGAATCTTGGGAATTTTGGAAGATCACAACCAATGCATCCACTATCTCTGCAGCCACCTCTTTTAGAACCCTAGGATGTTGGCCATTAGGTCATGGGGATTTGTCGGCTTTTAGTCCCATTAGTTTCTCAAGTACTTTTTCTCCACTGATATTAATTACTTTAAGTTCCTTACTCTCATTAGCCCCTTGGTTCCCCACTATTTTTGGTATGCCTTTTGTGTCTTCTACTGTGAAGACAGATACAAAATATTTGTTTAAAGTCTCTGCCATTCCCTTATTCCCCATTATAATTTCTCCCGTCTCAGCCTCTAAGGGACCAACACTTACTTTTGCTATTCTCTTCCTTTTTACATACTAGTAGAAGCTATTGTATTTCTTGCTAGTTTACTCTCATATTCTATGTTCTCCCTTTTAACAATTGTTTGGTCATCCTTTGCTGGTTTCTACAGCTCTCCCAATCCTCAGGCTTACTACTATTCTTCGCAACATTATAAGCCTTTTCTTTTAATCTAATACTATCCTTAACTTCTTTAGTTAGCCATGGATGGATCACTTTTCCCATGGCATTTTTATTTCTCAATGGAATGTATATTTGTTGAGAACTTTGGAATATTTCTTCAAATGTTTGCCACTGTTTATCTACCGTCATACCTTTTAATCTAATTTCCCAATCTACCTTAGCTAACTCGCCCCCTCATATCTATGTAATTAGCTTTCACAGAATCCCTACAATGCAGATAGAGGCCATTTCGGCCCATCGAGCCTGCACCGACACATATCCCACCCTATCCCCGTAACCCCACGTATTTAATCCCCCTAACACTAAGGGTCAATTTTATCATAGCCAAATCAACCTAACCCGCACATCTTTGGACTGTGGGAGGAAACCGGAGCACCCGGGAGGAAACCCACGCAGACACGGGGAGAATGTGCAAACTCCACACAGACAGTCACCCGAGGCCGGATTCGAACCCGGGTCCCTGGCGCTGTGAGGCAACAGTGCTAACCACTATGCCACCGTGTTTCAGACTCTAATTTCGGATTGAAGCATTTCACTCTCAAACTCAACTTGAAATTCTATCATATTATGATCACTCTTCCCCAGAGGATCCTTTGCTATGACATTACTCATTAACCCTGTCTCATGACATAATACAAGATTTAAAATAGCCTGTTCCCTGGTTGGTTCCATGACGTATTGTTGTAGGAAACTATCTCGAATGCATTCCATGAACTCGTCCTCTGGACTACCTTTGCCAATTTCATTTGCCCAGTCTAAATGAAGATTAAAGTCCCCCATGATTATTGTATTACCTTTGTTACAAGCTCCTATTATTTGTTGATTAATACTCTGTTGAACGATATAGCTACTGTTAGGGGGGCCTATGAACTACTCCCACCACTGTTTTCTGCCCCTTGTTATTTCTTATTTCAACCCATACTGATTCTACTTCCTGATCTTCCAAGCCAAGATCCTATCTCACTACTGTCCTTATGTCATCCTTATTATCAGGGCTACCCCCACCCCCCCACTTTTCCATTCTGCCTACCTTTTCAAAAAGTCGAAATGCAGCAAACACGTGGCTTCAGCCGGCCTGAGTGCTGCTCAATCACGTACCTGTCTTTTGGAAAGACTGGTCTGTCATCCAGGTATGTCAGCTGGTGCAGGCGCACAGTCAAAATCTTCCTGTAGTTAGAGATTTTCTTGATGACTTCATTCCCCATCAGATTCAACACGCGCTGTGAAAAGCAGAGTGAGAAACAGTCTTTACAGAAGGACTCAGGCAGCACACCAGGCTGCGCAGCGTCTCAACGCTTCTAGCACAGCTGATAACAATGAATGCAGACACTCAGAACTGCCAGAGAATAAATCACTGCCCAGAGATTGTAGTGAGGTCATTAAACACCTCAATATTCTATAAGAAACCTTCCATCATTTTTCGGCTGCACAATACCAAGCTACGGATAAGTTCAGTGTTTTGAAAATATATCTATTAAAGACACAGGATCTCTTGGGCACTGCGCATGGTAAATCAGACAACATCGTTCTGTCTTTTACTTGTCTGCTGTCTTCATGTTGCTGCTGCTGCTCAGTCTCTCTCCTATTCTACCCCCATCGCTTCTACCCATCTCGGAGTTTTCCTTCCTTCCTGCACCTCTCTTTGTGCCATTTTGCTTCTTTCTTTCTCTCTCTTTTTCTTTCGCCCTTCTTTTGGGTGCTAGGTGGCTGGTGATGTGGCAGGGAAGGTACAGGCCACATTTTCTGGTGACGTGTGCACGGAAATGTGGCTTGTTGGGCTCAGCAGCTCCCTTCTCCTCCTGCCCATCTTGCTGCCTACCCCTTCAATTTATTTTTTGCATCAAGTCCCATTCACCCATCACCCCTGTGCTTGCTGACCTACAGTGGCTTGCGGTCCGGCAATGCCTCAATTTAAAAATTCTCATCCTGGTGTTCAAATCCCTCCATGGCCTCGCATCTCCCCATCTCTGTAACCACTTCCATCCCTACAACCCTCTGAGATCTCCACGCTCCTCTAATTCTGACCTCTTGATTTAGACCTCTCTACCATTGGTGGCCATGCCTTCAGCTGCCAAGGCCCTAAGCGCCGGAATTCCCTCCCTAAACCCCTCTGCCTTCCTACTTCTCTTTCTTCCTTTAAGACGCACCTTAAAACCTATCTCTGTGACCTTTGGTCACCTGTCCTAATATCTTCTTATGTGGCTCGGTGTCAAATCTTGTTTGATAGTACTCCTGTGAAGCGCCTTGGGACATTTTGCTACATTAAGGATATAAAGGCAAGTTGTTGCATCAGCTCTCAGTGCTGTTACTGCTGAATATTTCCCAGTATCAGCTCCCACTCTCCTCCCCTCCATCTCTCTCTTTTCTTTTCTCTCTGTCTCTCTCCACTCTCTCAAACTCCCTCTGACACTTTCCTTTTCTCTCTCCTTCTCTCCTTTGCCCATTCCTTGCCACACATTCTCCTGCTGCCAGACAAAAGGAAGGGGCTCGAGACAGAGTGGAAAAAAAAAAATCAGAAGAAAATAATCTATCAAAAAACAGACACCAAGCAGGAAGCATTTAAGTAAAGGGAACCAAAGCAGGCTGTCGCCTAATGTCACACTGCTCTGAAAGCACCTGATCCTGTCTGATCTCAGAAGTTAAGCAGATTAGACGGCTGGGAATACCAGGTGCAGTAGACTTTTCTTATGAGCAAAGGCTGCTCGCTGTTCTGCATGTTGACACTGTCTTCATTTATCAGACTTTTTGCTGATCTCTCTCTCGCACTCGATCTCTCTCTCATTTCCTTGCAGCAGATCAGGACTGTGGGCTGCTTTTATCCATGTGCAGAAAGGTCCGCATCTTCTTCTGGTCTGAATTGGACAAAGGCAACCACAATTGCTGTCTGGGCTTGAGCTTTTTAGAAGCTGTGGGGCCTGGGAGAGGAGAAAAGGCTGCTCTCCAATTGTGTGTATTTTGAGACATGAGGTAGCAGCGTTTTTGCAGGAGTGCGCGAGCGAAGGAATGGTGAAGTTAATGCAGTTTTGAAGGTTGCGACAAAGGGAAGGCCATGAATGGTAGGGCTTGTAGTTTGTGTGGGGAGGCTGAAGACCAAGAGAGGAAGAGAGCAAGGTGGGGAAATGGGAGGAAAGGAAATATAAGCTAGCAAAAAGAATGAGCGACAGGACTGAAACCCATTAAGTACAGAGAAAGATCATCAGCAAATGCCTACAGTCACACTAGATTATTTGGAAAATAATTTAAGGATGACATTTTTTGACCAGTTTTTGAAGTTCAATAGATTAATATATGTTATGGGTACAAATTGAACTTTAATTTCTGAAGCTAATAAATGGTAAAGGGATGACTGTACAGTATAACAGAAGTTATGCTGAACCTTTATAAAGCGCTGGTTAGGCCACAACTGGAGACTGCGTCCTGTTCTGGTCACCACACTTTAGGAAGGATGTGTAGGCCCTTGAGAGGGTGTAGAGGAGATTTGCCAGAATGGTTCCTGGGATGGGGGATCTTAGCTACAAGGACAGGTTGGAGAAGCTGGATTTGTTTTCATTAGAGCACAGGAGGTCGAGGGGTGATTTGATAGAGGTGTACAAGATTATGACGGGTTTGGATAGGCTAGACGGGGAAAGGCTGTTCCCATTAGTTGATGGTACAAGGACTAGCGGACACAGATTTAAGGTTTTGGGCAAGAGATACAGGGGGTATGTGAGGAAAAACTTTTTTACGCAGTGAGTGGTGAGGACCTGGAACTCGCTGCCGACGGAAGTGGTGGAAGCGGAGACACTCAATGTTTTCAAGGGGAGACTGGATAGGCACTTGAGGGAAATAAACTTGCAGGGTTACGGGGATAGAGCGGGGGAATGGGACTGACTGGATTGCTCTACAGAGAGCCAGCACGGACTCGATGGGCCGAATGGCCTCCTTCTGTGCTGTTTAGACTCTATGACTCAGTGTTAATGTCTTTAATGATGACTGTAATTTCTGTAGCTAAAAACTGTTAAAGAACTGCCTGGTACAAAGGAATAATCACTATGTTGTAAATGTGTTTAATGCCTGGGTAGTATTTGGATGGGAGACCGCCTGGGAATACTAGGTGGTCGGCTCTTGCTGCCGGCAGAGACTGCTCTCCGCTCTGCACATTCACAGCGCCGTTAATCACCAAGCTTTTTACTGCGAGCTCCTGCACTCTCACTTTCTCTCTCTCGTTTCCTTTGTGCAGCAAAGAAATGGGCATTCTCCTGCTGCCAGACAAAGGCAATGGGGTCGACAGTCAACAAAAAAACACAAGACAATAAGCTGGCAAAAAAACACACAGAAAGCAGGCGATCAGTTAATGCCACACTGCTCCGAAAGTACCGTGAAACGAAGGAATGTTCTGCCTTATAAGGGGAGAACAATAAACCTGAAAGAATTTCAAATATAGACTAAAAGAGCATTAGGCTTTGTGGATTCATTGTTCTGAAAGGAATTCAAGGATGGAATTTTCTAACCAGTTTTTGAAGTTTAATAGATTAATAAATGTTGTAGGAGTAAAATTGAACTTTAATTTCTGAAGCTAATAAATGGTAAAGGAATAATTGTATGGTACAACAATGCTCACGATGTTGTAAATGTGTATAACAAGGGATTAATCTAATACGCCAGATCTTGGAAACTAAGTATTTAAGGAAAGGGAACCAAAGCAGGGTATCGCCCAATGTCACACGGCTCTGAACACCCCTAATCCTGCCTGATCTCAGAAGTTAAGCTGAGTCAGGCCTGGGAAGTACTTGCTTGGGAGACTGCCTGGGATACCAGGTGCAGTAGGCTTCTTTTGTCAGCAGAGGCTGCTCAATGTTCTGCATGTTGACAAGGCCTTCATTTGGCAGTCTTTTTGCTGATCACTCAAGCACACTCACTCTCTCTCTCTCTCGCTGTCTCTCTCACTTTCTTTTTCCCTCTCCCCCCCGTTTCCATTTTTCTCTCTCTGTCTCGCTCCCACTTTCCTTTTCCATCTTGCCCCTCCCTGAAGCTGGTGGTGTGTAGGGGACAGCCCAGGGACAGTCTGAACCCAGGGGCTGGTGGAGTGTAGGGGACAGCCCAGGGACAGTCTGAACCCAGGGGCTGGTGGTGTGTAGGGGACAGCCCAGGGACAGTCTGAACCCAGGGGCTGGTGGTGTGTAGGGGACAGCCTGAACCCAGGAGCTGGTGGAGTGTAGGGGACAGCCCAGGGACAGTCTGAACCCAGGGGCTGGTGGTGTGTAGGGGACAGCCTGAACCCAGGAGCTGGTGGAGTGTAGGGGACAGCCCAGGGACAGTCTGAACCCAGGGGCTGGTGGTGTGTAGGGGACAGCCCAGTGAGGGTCTGAACCCAGGGGCTGGTGGTGTGTAGGGGACAGCCCAGAGACAGTCTGAACCCTAGGGGCTGGTGGTGTGTAGGGGACAGCCCAGCGAGGGTCTGAACCCAGGAGCTGGTGGTGTGTAGGGGACAGCCCAGGGACAGTCTGAACCCAGGATCATAGAAAGTTACAGCACGGAAGGAGGCCATTTCGGCCCATCGTGTCCGTGCCGGCCAACAAAGAGCTCTCCAGCCTAATCCCACTTCCCAGCTCTTGGTCCGTAGACCTGCAGGTTAGAGCATCCCAAGTGCACATCCAAGTACTTTTTAAATGTGGTTAGGGTTCCTGCCTCTACCACCCTTTCAGGCAGTGAGTTCCAGACCCCCACAACCCTCTGGGTGAAGAAATTTCCCCTCAAATCCCCTCTAAACCTTCCCCCAATTACTTTAAATCTGTGGCCCCTGGTTTTTGACCCCTCTGCTAAGGGAAATAGGTCCTTTCTATCCACTTTATCTATGCCCCTCATAATTTTATACACCTCAATAAGTTCTCCCCTCAGCCTCCTCTGTTCCAAGGAAAAGAGATCCAGTCTATCCAGTCTTTCCTCATTGCTAAGATTCTCTACTCCCGGCAACATCCTTGTAAATCTCCTCTGT
Source organism: Squalus acanthias (assembly GCA_030390025.1). NCBI lineage: Eukaryota > Metazoa > Chordata > Chondrichthyes > Squaliformes > Squalidae > Squalus > Squalus acanthias. The sequence goes on along the minus strand of JASTWF010000540.1, from coordinate 93,115 downwards.
ACCCAATCTAGTGCAATCACATCTTTCCTGTAATGTGGTGACCAGAACTGCACGCAGTACTCTAGCTGAGGCCTAACTAGTGTTTTATACAGTTGAAGCATAACCCCCCCTGCTCTTGTATTCTATGCCACGGCTAATAAAGGCAAGCATTCCGTATGCCTTCTTAACCAACTTATCCACCTGGCCTACTACCTTCAGGGATCTGTGGACATGCACTCCAAGGTCCCTTTGTTCCTCTACACTACTCAGTGTCCTACCATTTATTGTGTATTCCCTTTCCTTGTTAGCCCTCCCCAAATGCATTACCTCATACTTCTCCGGATTTAATTCCATTTGCCACTGTTCTGCCCAACTGACCAATTTATTGATATCTTCCTGCAGCCTACAGCTTCCTTCTTCAGTATCAACTACACAGCCGATTTTAGTATCATCTGCAAACTTCTTAATCATACCTCCAATATTCAAGTCAAGATCGATGATATATACCACAAAAAGCAAGGGACCTAGTACTGAGCCCCGCGGAACCCCACTGGAAACAGCCTTCCAGTCACAAAATCAGGAGATGGTGGTGTGTAGGGGACAGTCCAGTGAGTGTCTGAACCCAGGGGCTGGTGGTGTGTAGGGGACAGCCCAGTGAGGGTCTGAACCCAGAGGCTGGTGGTGTGTAGGGGACAGCCCAGTGAGGGTCTGAACCCAGGGGCTGGTGGTGTGTAGGGGACAGCCCAGTGAGGGTCTGAACCCAGGGGCTGGTGGTGTGTAGGGGACAGCCCAGTGAGGGTCTGAACCCAGAGGCTGGTGGTGTGTAGGGGACAGCCCAGTGAGGGTCTGAACCCAGGGGCTGGTGGTGTGTAGGGGACAGCCCAGTGAGGGTCTGAACCCAGGGGCTGGTGGTGTGTAGGGGACAGCCCAGTGAGGGTCTGAACCCAGGGGCTGGTGGTTTGTAGGGGACAGCCCAGTGAGGGTCTGAACCCAGGGGCTGGTGGTGTGTAGGGGACAGCCCAGTGAGGGTCTGAACCCAGGGGCTGGTGGTGTGTAGGGGACAGCCCAGTGAGGGTCTGAACCCAGGGGCTGGTGATTTGTAGGGGACAGCCCAGTGAGGGTCTGAACCCAGGGGTTGGTGGTGTGTAGGGGACAGCCCAGGGACAGTCTGAACCCAGGGGCTGGTGGTGTGTAGGGGACAGCCCAGTGAGGGTCTGAACCCAGGGGCTGGTGGTGTGTAGGGGACAGCCCAGTGAGGGTCTGAACCCAGGGGCTGGTGGTGTGTAGGGGACAGCCCAGTAATCCTCTCTCCCATAAGATTACTGGTTTAATTCCACCTCCTTTTGGTTTGGGAAATTTAAACTGTGTTTTCAATGCAAGAAAACTTCAGCCCACACAGTTTACATTTGAACATTAAACTACACCTTATATTTTCCTAAGAGCAATAAATTCCATTTGTACATACAGAACAAACAGGCAAGCTTCACTTACCAGGTTAGGCATCACCTCAAAGACAGTGATAATGTTGGGGTCGTCCAGCTTGTTGTACGAAAGGTCAAGGACACCCAGGCTGGGACACTGCTTCAGGTGTTCAATGTCCTGCACTGTGCACAGCTTGTTGTGAGCCAACTGCAGCGTATTGAGCATGGACAGGCAGGCTGAGAGAGAAAAGATTATCCTTGAATTAAGGGGGCCTGTTAAGTGTGTAATACATGTGGGAAGATGCACCATGATAGTATCAGATGATGCACAGCACCATGCATCATGGATCAATTCTCCACACTGAACCTCCTTGATATAAAAGCACAGCACTGTACCACCCAGGGCCGGATAACAGACAAGCTGCCCGCGGTTCGCCTCCACACAGAGAGTTGCAACAACAACAGCAACTTGCACTCACGTGGCACTTTAACGGAGAAAACCATTCCAATGTCCCAAGAAGGAGATACTCAGAGGCGGTGACCAAAAGCTTGGTCAAAGAGGGTCTTAACAAGCGAGAGAGGTGAAGAGTTTTCGGGAGGGAATTCCAGAGTGTCGACCATAAGTGGTTGAAGGCATGGCCGCCAATGGTGGGGCAAAAGGAGGGAGTGATGCACAAAAGGTGAAAGAGAGAGAATGCGGGCGGTGAGGGTTGAAGGGCTGGAGGAAGGTACATAGATAAGGAGAGGCTAGGCCACGTAGGGATTTAAACATGAGAATGCAAATTTTAAATTGGAGGCATTGGGGAACTGACAGCAAAGTAGGTCTGCGAGCACACGGGTGATGGGTGAATGGGGCTTGGTGCGAGTTAGGATAGGCGCCACAGAGTTTTGGATGAGCTGAAGTTTATGGAGGGTGCAAGGTGGGAGGCTGGCCAGGAGAGCATTGGAATAGTTGAGTCTGGAGGTAACAAAGGGATGGATGAGCATTTCGGCAGCAGATGGGCTGAGGCAGGGGCAGAGACAGGCGATGCTATGGAGGTGGAAATAGGCGGTCTTTGTGATACGAGGATATGGGGTCGGGAGCCGAGCTCGATCAAATAGGATGCAAAGGTTACGAACAGTCTGGTTCAGCCTGAGACAGTGGCCGGGGAAGAGGGATGGAATCAATGACAACAGTAGTGTTTGTGGCGGGGGGCCAAAGGTGAGGACTTTGGTCTTCCCAATGTTTAACTGGAGTAAATTATGGCTCATCCAAGACAGGATATCAGACAAGCAGTCTGACAATACAGAGAAGTGGAAGAGCTGGTGTCATCAATGCACATGTGGAACCTGATGTTGTGTTTTCTGATAATGTCGCCAAGGACTAGCATGTAGATGACGAAGATAAGGGGTCAAGGATAGATCCTTGGGGTACTCCAGAAGTAACAGTGCGGGGGTGGGAAGAGGAGCCGTTGCATGTGATCCTCTAGCTAAAACTGGATAGATAAGAATAGATCCAGGCGAGGGTAGTTCCACTCAGATGGGCAACGGAGGAGAGGATGTGTGATAGACTGTGTTAAGAGGTTAAGAAGGGAAAATGCACCTCGTCACATAGGATGTCATTTGTGATTTTGATCAGAGCTGTTTCAGTCCTGTGGCAGGGGCAGTTCCAGTGTCAGTCGCCACGAACCTCGCCCGCTCCCCACACCCCTCTCCGCGCCCCCCTCCCTGCGCACCTCCACCCCTCCACGCACCTGTCCCCCTCACCTCCACCCCTCCCCGCACGCGTCCCCCTCACCTCCACCCCTCCCCGCACGCGTCCCCCTCACCTCCACCCCTCCCCGCACCCGTCCCCCTCACCTCCACCCCTCCCCGCACTCCGTCCCCCTCACCTCCACCCCTCCCCGCACCCGTCCCCCTCACCTCCACCCCTCCCCGCACCCGTCCCCCTCACCTCCACCCCTCCCCGCACCCGTCCCCCTCACCTCCACCCCTCCCCGCACCCGTCCCCCTCACCTCCACCCCTCCCCGCACCCGTCCCCCTCACCTCCACCCCTCCCCGCACCCGTCCCCCTCACCTCCACCCCTCCCCGCACCCGTCCCCCTCACCTCCACCCCTCCCCGCACCCGTCCCCCTCACCTCCACCCCTCCCCGCACCCGTCCCCCTCACCTCCACCCCTCCCCGCACCCCGTCCCCCTCACCTCCACCCCTCCCCGCACCCGTCCCCCTCACCTCCACCCCTCCCCGCACCCGTCCCCCTCACCTCCACCCCTCCCCGCACCCGTCCCCCTCACCTCCACCCCTCCCCGCACCCGTCCCCCTCACCTCCACCCCTCCCCGCACCCGTCCCCCTCACCTCCACCCCTCCCCGCACCCGTCCCCCTCACCTCCACCCCTCCCCGCACCCGTCCCCCTCACCTCCACCCCTCCCGCACCCGTCCCCCTCACCTCCACCCCTCCCCGCACCCGTCCCCCTCACCTCCACCCCTCCCCGCACCCGTCCCCCTCACATCCACCCCTCCCCGCACCCGTCCCCCTCACCACCACCCTCCTCGCACCCGTCCCCCTCACATCCACCCCTCCCCGCATCGTCCCCCTCACCTCCACCCCTCCCCGCACCCGTCCCCCTCACCTCCACCCTCCTCCGCACCCGTCCCCCTCACCTCCACCCCTCCCCGCACCCGTCCCCCTCACCTCCACCCCTCCCCGCACCCGTCCCCCTCACCTCCACCCCTCCCCGCACCCGTCCCCCTCACCTCCACCCCTCCCCGCACCCGTCCCCCTCACCTCCACCCCTCCCCGCACCCGTCCCCCTCACCTCCACCCCTCCCCGCACCCGTCTCCCTCACCTCCACCCCTCCCCGCACCCGTCCCCCTCACCTCCACCCCTCCCCGCACCGGTCCCCCTCACCTCCACCCCTCCCCGCACCCGTCCCCATCACCTCCACCCCTCCCCGCACCCGTCCCCCTCACCTCCACCCCTCCCCGCACCCGTCCCCATCACCTCCACGCACCCGTCCCCCTCAACCGTCCCCCTCACCTCCACCCCTCCCCGCACCCCTCACCTCCACCCCTCCCCGCACTCGTCCCCCTCACCTCCACCCCTCCCCGCACCCGTCCCCCTCACCTCCACCCCTCCCCGCACCCCTCACCTCCACCCCTCCCCGCACCCGTCCCCCTCACCTCCACCCCTCCCCGCACCCGTCCCCCTCACCTCCACCCCACCCCGCACCCGTCCCCCTCACTCCGTCCCCCTCACCTCCACCCCTCCCCGCACCCGTCCCCCTCACCTCCACCCCTCCCCGCACCCGTCCCCCTCACCTCCACCCCACCCCGCACCCGTCCCCCTCACCTCCACCCCTCCCCGCACCCGTCCCCCTCACCTCCACCCCGCACCCGTCCCCCTCACCTCCACCCCTCCCCGCACCCGTCCCCCTCACCTCCACCCCTCCCCGCACCCGTCCCCCTCACCTCCACCCCTCCCCGCACCCGTCCCCCTCACCTCCACCCCTCCCCGCACCCGTCCCCCTCACCTCCACCCCTCCCCGCACCCGTCCCCCTCACCTCCACCCCACCCCGCACCCGTCCCCCTCACCTCCACCCCTCCCCGCACCCGTCCCCCTCACCTCCACCCTTCCCCGCACCCGTCCCCCTCACCTCCACCCCTCCCCGCACCCGTCCCCCTCACCTCCACCCCTCCCCGCACCCGTCCCCCTCACCTCCACCCCTCCCCGCACCCGTCCCCCTCACCTCCACCCCTCCCCGCACCCGTCCCCCTCACCTCCACCCCTCCCCGCACCCGTCCTCCTCACCTCCACCCCTCCCCGCACCCGTCCCCCTCACCTCCACCCCACCCCGCACCCGTCCCCCTCACCTCCACCCCTCCCCGCACCCGTCCCCCTCACCTCCACCCCACCCCGCACCCGTCCCCCTCCCCACACCCGTCCCCCTCACCCGTCCCCCTCACCTCCACCCCTCCCCGCACCCGTCCCCCTCACCTCCACCCCTCCCCGCACCCGTCCCCCTCACCTCCACCCCTCCCCGCACCCGTCCTCCTCACCTCCACCCCTCCCCGCACCCGTCCCCCTCACCTCCACCCCACCCCGCACCCGTCCCCCTCACCTCCACCCCTCCCCGCACCCGTCCCCCTCACCTCCACCCCACCCCGCACCCGTCCCCCTCCCCACACCCGTCCCCCTCACCCGTCCCCCTCACCTCCACCCCTCCCCACACCCGTCCCCCTCACCTCCACCCCTCCCCCACACCCGTCCCCCTCACCTCCACCCCTCCCCACACCCGTCCCCCTCACCTCCACCCCTCCCCACACCTGTCCCCCTCACCTCCACCACTCCCCGCACCCTTCCCCCTCACCTCCACCCCTCCCCGCACCCCTCACCTCCACCCCTCCCCGCACCCTTCCCCCTCACCTCCACCCCTCCCCGCACCCTTCCCCCTCACCTCCACCCCTCCCCGCACCCTTCCCCCTCACCTCCACCCCTCCCCGCACCCTTCCCCGTCACCTCCACCCCTCCCCGCACCCGTCCCCTCACCTCCACCCCTTCCCGCACCCCTCACCTCCACCCCTCCCCGCACCCGTCCCCCTCACCTCCACCCCTCCCCCTCACCTCACCCCTCCCCCTCACCTCCACCCCTCCCCGCACCCGTCCCCCTCACCTCCACCCCTCCCCGCACCCCGTCCCCCTCACCTCCACCCCTCCCCGCACCCGTCCCCCTCACCTCCACCCCTCCCCGCACCCTTCCCCCTCACCCCCACCCCTCCCCCTCACCTCCACCCCTCCCCGCACCCTTCCCCCTCACCCCCACCCCTCCCCACACCCTTCCCCCTCACCCCCACCCCTCCCCACACCCTTCCCCCTCACCCCCACCCCTCCCCACACCCGTCCCCCTCACCTCCACCCTTCCCCCTCACCTCCACTCCTCCCCGCCCCCTTCCCCCTCACCTTCACCCCTCCCCACACCCTTCCCCGTCACCTCCACCCCTCCCCACACCCTTCCCCCTCACCCCGCCGCTCCCCACGCACCTGATCCCATGGCTCCCCACTCCACCCTGCCCACTCCCCACCACACACACCTCCCCCTCCCCTCTTCCCGCGCACTTCGCTTGCTCCCGCCCCCGCACTTTGCCCCTCCCCGCTCATCCTCCCTCATATACAACTGAATGCACAGAAATAGTGACAAGTTTGGAAAACATTTTAGACTTGCATTAGCACTTGTATAAAGGCGATGAAAACTCTGCCACAGTTCAGGGCGGGAGAGCTGGTCACTCCATTTGGATTCTCTCCTCTGGTCTCAGAGGGAGCCACTCAATGAAGTGGGCAGTTGACAATGAAGGGTGGTAAACAGAAGGGGGCAAGTGAAATTGAAGCCCGTGGAATAAAAGGGACAGTGCCAGCATGGATACGAAATTGGCTAAGTACTGTAATAGGAAACAGAGTAGTGGTGAACGGTTGTTTTTTGGACTGGAGGAAGGTATACAGTGGTGTCCCCCAGGGGTCAGTACTAGGGCCACTGCTTTTCTTGATATATATTAATGACTTGGACTTGGGTGTACAGGGTACAATTTTAAAATTAGCAGGTGACACAAAACTTGGAAGTATAGTGAACAGTGAGGAGGATAGTGAAATTTAACGCAGAAAAGTGCGAAGTGATACATTTTGGTAGGAAGAACGAGGAGAGGCAATATAAACTAAAGGGTACAATTCTAAAAGGGGTGCAGGAACAGAGAGACCTGGGGGTATATGTGCACAAATCGTTGAAGGTGGCAGGGCAAGTTGAGAAAGAGGTTAAAAAAGCTTACGGGATCCTGGGCTTCATAAACAGAGGCATAGAGTACAAAAGCAAGGAAGTTATAATGAACCTTTATAAAACACTGGTTTGGCCTCAACTGGAGTATTGTGTCCAATTCTGGGCACCACACTTTAGGAAGGATTTGAACGATGAAGGTCTTAGAGAGGGTGCAGAAAAGATTTACAAGAATGGTTCCAGGGATGAGGTACTTCAGTTACGTGGATAGACTGGAGAAGCTGGGGTTGTTCTCCTTAAAGCAGAGAAGGTTCAGAGGAGATTTGATAGAAGTGTTCAAAATCATGAGAGGTCTGGACAGAGTAGATAGAGAGAAACTGTTCCCATTGGTGGAAGGATCGAGAACCAGAGGACACAGATATAAGGTGATTGGCAGAAGAACCAAAGGTGACATGAGGAAAAAAAAATGTACGCAGCGAGTGGTTAGGATCTGGAATGCACTGTCTGAAAGGGTGGTGGAGGCAGATTCAACTGTGGCTTTCAAAAGGGAATTGGATAAGTGCCTGAAGGAAAAAACTTTGCAGGGCTATGGGGAAAGGGCGGTGAGTGGGACTAGCTGAAGTGCTTTTGCATTGAGCCGGCACGAGCTCGACGGGCCAAATGGCCTCCTTCTATGCTGTAACCATTCTATGATTCTATGTACTTTATATTGTGAGCACTTCCGACGTATGGGAAAGGGCAGGCAGGCCCCTGAGCTTTACTCACACAGGTTCTCGATAATTTTGATGTAGTTGTTGCTGAGGTTGAGGGAGTCTAGTTTCTGCAGCGGCTCCAGGTTCTCTATTTTATGAATGAGGTTTTGGTGCAGGAAGAGGCAGCGTAGCTCGGTCTGAGCATCCAGGTTCCCGATCCTCGTGAGCCCGTTACACTCCAGCCACAGGCACCTCAGGCCAGTGTACTCCTCCAGGTTCTCAATGTAGGAGAAACCTACACCAGAAAAAACAGGAAGTGCTCATCAAACAACTGGTTTGACTCGACAACACTGGCTGCAATTAATACAGTCCACCCATGACCTCTGCCACACCTTAACTGTGTAGGCAGCTTCCTACTGCTTAGATTAAATAGATTACTGTCATTAGACTGGAGAGAAACCTACCCCACCACAAAACCGAATGAATACTTCAATTTATTCAAACATCTTTGAGCAGCTGCGGTTTCCTCAGATAACCAACCTCAGATAACCAACCTTAAAAAAAAAACTAACATTCATAACAGATAGAAAAGCTTAAATAATTCAAAAAATAATTAAGCAAACCCATAAAATTGCCCATGCAGGGGATGGGAACTCTGCCGAGTAAGCACGGCCTTGGGCTCACGTTTCACTCCTTTCCTAAGCTTGCTTTCTTCTGCTGGCCCTTCCCTCTAGTTATTTTTTTGAATCTTGTACAGTACATGTGTAACTCCCCCCCCTAGTACCATTGGCTGTTGGAACGCGTATTGTACATTCAATTCATTACTGTTCCAATGTGCCCAGTAAATAAAACTCCCAGAGATACTTTGCATAGTGTGCAGCTGTACACACAGTGCCTAACACTCTGTCTGATGGGTGCCTTTTGCACTCTGCTGATGGGACAATAAAGTTTTCTTTTGTTGTTGTTTATATGGAGCACATGAAGAACAATGGCAACAGCAGCAATGCTCAGAAAAGACGCAAGTCCCAGAACCAGGATGCTCCAGTCCTACGACTCTGGCTCAGTTCTACGGCTCGAGATAGCAGCCAGGTAAAGACTCCAAGAAAGTTAGACTGGGGCCCGGCATGGACCCTTGGGCTAACGTTGTATGTAGTACTTACACTTCAAAATAAAAATTCATATTTTGACAGATTATTAAAAAAGCAACCCCCTCGCCTGGATTTTGCTGTGATCTGAGTTTTGTTGGACTGCACAAGTTGGGTGAAACTGCTCTGCTGAGTGAGGGATTCCGTGCTTCGGAATATAGGAACAGGAGGAGGCCATTCAGCCCCTCGAGCCTGTTCCGCCATTCGATTAGATCATGGCTGATCTGTATCTTAACTCCATCTCCCCGCCTTAGTTCTGTAACTCTTAATACCGAAACAAATATATTAAACAGTAAGAGAACAAACGAATAGTAGCAGTAAGACAACAGGTTTACAGTAAAGATCAGCTTATTGGAAAAGAAAATAATAAATAATTCACAAATGCTAATCGAAATTGTGACTGAACTTTCTAACATACTCTCTCACAAACTACGGAAGCTATCGACTTGATTAACTTTCTCAGAGATTCCAAACAGACTCACCAATTTGATAAAAGACAGGCTGATAAATGCCTGCAAAACAGGGACTGGGACCCAGTAATTTTAAGCAACTGTCTGTTTAGTTCAAAAGAAGCTGCCAATCAAAATTGTACGAGAAGTCACATTTGTCTCTGAATCAAATGGTTTGACTCCTCCCTCAGACAACTACCTGGCAACTATTGCAACACACATATTAAATTACCCTGGTGCATTATTTCTGTGAGTAAAGCTAGTTTGTAACCCCTTAGGTACCATGACATATTAAAGAAGCCAATACCATGCTAAATCTTAGACAAACTCTCTTCATTTTGTCACACATGGTTACTTTCCTATACTACATGGCGTGTTACACGGTACGACAGTGGCTGTAATTAAAAGCAGTGTATTGTCAGACTCACTGTGCCCATCACCATAAGGGATCTGCCACTGTTTACAAACAAGGGACAGGACCCAAGTTCCTTTGACCCCACACAGCACAAAGACCATACAGCTTTACACACTAGTATTGCCGTATTAAAGTTTAAAAAGCCTGTCTGCACTCACGCAATAATTCAAATTTTCTCTTTCTTTAAAAAAAAAGTCGAATCACACTTCCCCCACAATTGAATTGATAAAAGCGAGGCCCAGCTTCTCACTCACAGAACTGCACACCCACACGAGGCATACAGGAAGCCTGAAACCACCATGGCAACATTCCGCGTGGTGGACACTGGCAGAGGCAAACGGCAACCGTGTAGTAGCCTAACTCGCAGGTTACTACCACAATGGGCACTGAAAAGGTTACTGCAGTAAAGACATCGATTTTATTGAACAGGATCCTCATTTGAATCACATTGTTTGCTGTTTCTAATAAAATGTTGCAAGAATTACTGACTGCAATTCATGTATTTAGAATCCCTGCCTGATCACTGGCTAGAGGGAAATGCAGGGACTGCAGTATAAATTGACTCTGCATCACTCATCTCAACCTGTACCTGCAGCCTAACACCATTCCCCCTCTCTGTTTAAGACCCAACAAAATCTCACTGTGCACCTATGTACTAAACATGGTCAACAGGAGTAGGCTATAGCTAGGGGTGTGTTATAAATTATATTGTTATAAACATTGCATAGTACAGAGGCCATCATTTATTCAAGCTCTATATTGTAAGGCTGAACTACATAGATTTATGAAAATCTACCTTTACTTTTTTTTTATTCGTTCATGGGATCTGGGCATTGCTGGCAAGGCCAGCATTTATTGCCCATCCCTAATTGCCCTTGAAAGGGTGGTGCTGAGCCACCTTCTTGAACCGCTGCAGTCCGTGTGGTGAAGGTGCTCCCACAGTGCTGTTAGGGAGGGAGTTCCAGGATATTGACCCAGTGACAATGAAGGAATGGCGCTATACTTCTAAGTCAGGATGGTGTGTGACTTGGAGGAGAACCTGGAGGTGGTGGTGTTCCCATGCGCCTGCTGCCCTTGTCCTTCTTGGTGGTAGAGGTCGCGGGTTTGGGAGGTGCTGCAGTGCATCTTGTAGATGGTACACACTGCAGCCACGGTGCGCCGGTGGTGGAGGGAGTGAATGTTTAAGGTGGTGGATGGGGTGCCAATCAAGCGGGCTGCTTTGTCCTGGATGATGTCGAGCTTCTTGAGTGTTGTTGGAGCTGCACTCATCCAGGCAAGTGGAGAGTATTCCATCACACGCCTTACTTGTGCCTTGTAGATGGTGGAAAAGCTTTGGGGAGTCAGGAGATGAGACACTCGCCACAGAATACCTAGCCTCTGACCTGCTCTTGTTGCCACAGTATTTAAGTTTCTGGTCAATGGTGACCCACAGGATGTTGATGGTGGGGGATTCGGCGATGGTAATGCCATTGAATGTCAAGGGGCGGTGGTTAGACTCTCGCTTGTTGGAAATAGTCATTGCCTGGCACGTGTGTGGAGCGAATGCTACCTGCCACTTATCAGCCCAAGCCTGAATGTCATTCTGGTCTTGTTGCATGCGGGCATGGACTGCTTAATTTGATAAAATCATATAAGGTTATTTAACTGCAACCATAAAACAATGCCACCAGCTCAGTAGATAAATGTATTATGTGCATGGTCCCGAGGCGTGCAGATCAGGAAAGCCCATAGTTGGAGCTATATGCTGAGGTAGCTGATTACAGTTGAGGCAGCAGTGAGTGCTTATAGACCTTACACAGCTACACTGATGGAGAAAACTGACAAGAGTTACTGCTACAGATTGCTCTCTGTTGGCTCTGGTTGGATAATGCCTGGAGACAGTGGGCGGAGCAGCAACTGCCTCAGCTGCGATGCCCCCACAGTTGAACAGCTTGCCAGCTATGTTGGTACTGAGGCACTGCCCCTATGGAACTTCTAGAGAGGAAGTAAAAGGGAAGCAAATTTGAGGAACAAATTGGAGGAAGAGAAGGGGTAAAAAGCAGCAAGGTATTGACGGCAAGCAGTGATGCTAGTAAAAGGAGGAATATTCTGTACCTCCAACTCGAAACAGTATTTGTTTCAGAGCAAAACAACAGACTGGATTATTTAAGATGCATGATATTGCTCAACTCTTGTTTTTAAATATGGAATTTAATGAGCTAATTGAAAGCCAATTTCTGAACCTGGAGGCTGCTCCACATTTGCGGCCAGATACAGTTCCCACCACTTAAAACGTCCACGTTTAAAATGGGCAGTCACTTATAGTGGCCAAAAAAAGTTAACCATTACCCATTTGTGTTAATGTCAATCTCAAAGTTGGCGGTTTTAGCGTCTTCAGTGCTCCGTTTATTTCAGGCAGAAACAGCTGTGCTGACTCACTAGTTTGCACTGAATGTCATAGAGTCATAACGGCACAGAATGAGGCCATTTGGCCCATCGAGTCCATGCCGGCTCTCTGCAGAGCAATCCAGTCAGTCTCATTCCCCCGCTCTATCCCCGTAGCCCTGCAAGTTTATTTCCCTCAAGTGCCTATCCAGTCTCCCCTTGAAAACATTGAGTGTGTCCGCTTCCACCACTTCCGTCGGCAGTGAGTTCCAGGTCCTCACCACTCGCTGTGTAAAAAAGTTTTTCCTCACATCCCCCCTGTATCTCTTGCCCAAAACCTTAAATCTGTGTCCTCTAGTCCTTGTACCATCAACTAGTGGGAACAGCCTTTCCCCGTCTAGCCTATCCAAACCCGTCATAATCTTGTACACCTCTATCAAATCACCCCTCGACCTCCTTTGCTCTTATGAAAACAAATCCTGCTTCTCCAACCTGTCCTTGTAGCGAAGATCCCCCATCCCCGGAACCATTCTGGTAAATCTCCTCTGCACCCTCTCAAGGGCCTTCACATCCTGAATGCAAGAACAAACATACTCCTTTAAAAAGAGGGCACCTGCAAACTCTTAAAGTCGATGACATCATTATCAATCACTGAAACCAATGTAAAGGAGGAGAACAAACATAAGTGAATAACACCTGGTTAATGTTCAGTTACCTTTTGTGTACTTAAATCTTTCTAATCCCCTGGAAGTGGTGTCGGGTTACAGTTTGTACTGAGCACTGACTGCAGTTTAAATAAAGCTAGTTGCATTGCATGAAGTCTTGTTAAGTTTATTTGTGATCTAAGGCACTCTTGTTATAGCGCTACCACATTATACCGGCCATTGTGTATCGCGGGCAAATCATGATCGCAGGAATGCGCCCGCCATAAATGGTGGGGACTGTACACCCGTAATCTGGGCGCAAACCAATTACGTGGCTTAAAAGATCGCAGAATTTTGGGCGCGAGTTATGCACATAACTAAAATACGCCCAAGTCTCCTCGATCTTTTACATCTGTCCATCAAATGCTTTGTCCGAATGAATCTCCACGCACAAAAATGGCCACGCCCCCAACTCCCAAATGCAAGTGTCCTCCAATCATACTTGTTCGGGGGTCTCAACTTTGCTACCAGATTTTCAGATGCAACAGGAAATAAAGTCATTATCGTGGTCTTTTAACTGCAATTTTGCACCTTTTAAAAAAAAAAGTATCCTCACTGAGACCTGCTTTGTATTTTCTGTTTCTTTGAATTCATTTTTATGACAAAATAAAAGTCACATTAAGAATTGAAAAGCTTTCCCGATCGCAGGTTTTAAACATGCTGTGCCTGATGTGCATGAATGATGGTGAAATGGGTTGTGACTTTAAATTTTAGGGCTCAAAGAAGGAATATATGATGTGGGTTCAGCAGTCCTTGGGCCCCCGAATGTTCACGCTGATTTACACCCATTTTAAGTTCGGGCGTATTCCAATGAGATTGGGAGAATACTTGGGTGCAACAACATCAGCAAAATGAGGACAATATTGGGCACATTTTTACGGTCTAACTTCCGGGTTGTGCCAAAGAGGAAAGTCCAGGCCCTGAAGATAGTAGTTAAGAATGTTTGGATTTACTGAAAGTACCACTGACCTTTGAAGTGCAAATAGAGAGTGTCATTCAGGTAAGGTGTCTGGTAGAGCTTCTGCTCCTTACAGTGCTGCCGCAGGAACTGCTTTGTCATTCTGCGGAGTTAAGGATAAAGAATATTTCAGGTTCTCAGCCAAGCCTCAGTTCACAGACCGAGCAGGGAGAAGGAGAGAATGTAACCCTGTGCTCGCTGACCTACATTGGCTCCCAGTTAAGCAATGTCTCGATTTTAAAATTCTCATCCTTGTTTTCAAATCCCTCCACGGCCTCGCCCCTCCCTATCTCTGTAATCTCCACCAGCCCAATAACTCTCCGAGATCTCTGCGCTCCTCTAACTTTGGCCTTCTGAGCATCTAATTGCTCCGCCATTGGTGGTTGTGCCTTCAGCTGCCAAAGCCCAAAGCTCTGGAATTCCCACCCTGAACCTCTCCGCCTCCCTATTTCTCATTCCTCCTTTAAGATGTTTGTGTTTCGCTCTCTCCCTCCCCAAGTTTGTGTTTCTCTCTCTCTCCCCAGTTTGTGTTTCTCTCTCTCTCCCCAGTTTGTGTTTCTCTCTCTCTCCCCCAGTTTGTGTTTCTCTCTCTCTCCCCAGTTTGTGTATCTCTCTCTCCCCAGTTTGTGTTTCTCTCTCTCCCCCAGTTTGTGTTTCTCTCTCTCCCCAGTTTGTGTTTCTCTCTCTCTCCCCCAGTTTGTGTTTCTCTCTCCCTCCCCCAGTTTGTGTTTCTCTCTCCCTCCCCCAGTTTGTGTTTCTCTCTCTCTCCCCAGTTTGTGTTTCTCTCACCCTCCCCCAGTTTGTGTTTCTCTCTCCCTCTCCCCAGTTTGTGTTTCTCTCTCTCCCCCAGTTTGTGTTTCTCTCTCTCCCCCAGTTTGTGTTTCTCTCTCCCTCTCCCCAGTTTGTGTTTCTCTCCCTCTCCCAGTTTGTGTTTCTCTCTCTCTCTCCCCAGTTTGTTTCTCTCTCCCCCCTGTTTGTGTTTCTCTCTCTCTCTCCCCCAGTTTGTGTTTCTCTCTCTCTCTCCCCAGTTTGTGATTCTCTCTCTCTCTCCCCCAGTTTGTGTTTCTCTCTCTCTCTCCCCCAGTTTGTGTTTCTCTCTCTCTCTCCCCAGTTTGTGTTTCTCTCTCTCTCTCCCCCAGTTTGTGTTTCTCTCTCTCTCTCCCCCAGTTTGTGTTTCTCTCTCTCTCTCCCCCAGTTTGTGTTTCTCTCTCTCTCCCCCCCAGTTTGTGTTTCTCTCTCCCCCAGTTTGTGTTTCTCTCTCTCCCCAGTTTGTGTTTCTCTCTCTCTCCCCAGTTTGTGTATCTCTCTCTCTCCCCAGTTTGTGTATCTCTCTCTCTCTCCAGTTTGTGTATCTCTCTCTCTCTCCAGTTTGTGTTTCTTTCTCTCTCTCTCGCCCGGTTTTTGTTTCTCTCCCTCCCCCAGTTTGTGTTTCTCTCTCTCTCCCCAGTTTGTGTTTCTCTCTCTCTCTCCCCAGTTTGTGTTTCTGTCTCTCCCCCACAGTTTGTGTTTCTCTCCCCAGTTCGTTTCTCTCTCTCTCCCCAGTTTGTTTCTCTCTCTCTCCCCAGTTTGTTCTCTCTCTCTCCCCAGTTTGTTTCTCTCTCTCTCCCCAGTTTGTTTCTCTCTCTCTCCCCAGTTTGTTTCTCTCTCTCTCTCCAGTTGGTGTTTCTCTCTCTCTCCCCAGTTTGTGTTTCTCTCTCTCTCCCCAGTTTGTGTTTCTCTCTCTCTCTCCAGTTTGTGTTTCTCTCTCTCTCTCCAGTTTGTGTTTCTCTCTCTCTCTATCTCCAGTTTCTGTTTCTCTCTCCCCCAGTTTGCGTTCAGCTACAGCATTACATAAATTTAAAACAGAAATAGACAGTTTCCAAGAAGTAAAGGGAATTAAGGGTTACGGGGAGTGGGCAGGAATTTGGACATGAGTCTAGGTTCGGATCGGTCATGGCCCTGTGGGTAGCGTAGCGGGCCCAGGGGCCGTGTAGCCTGATCCTGCTCCTATTTCGTGTGTCCAATTCTGTTAGTTTCAGGAGATGGTTCTGTGATAGTAGATTGGCGGTTAGGATCAGATCAGCCATGATCTTATTGAATGGCGGAGCAGGCTCGAGGTGCAAATTGGCCTACTCCTGCTGCTATTTCTTATGTTATGTTTCTCTCTCTCCCCCCAGTTTGTGTTTCTCTCTCTCTCTCTCCCCAGTTTGTGTTTCTCTCTCTCTCCCAGTTTGTGTTTCTCTCTCTCTCTCTCCCCAGTTTGTGTTTCTCTCTCCCCCAGTTTGTGTTTCTCTCTCTCCCCAGTTTGTGTTTCTCTCTCTCTCTCCCCAGTTTGTGTTTCTCTCTCTCCCCCAGTTTGTGTTTCTCTCTCTCCCCCAGTTTGTGTTTCTCTCTCTCTCCCCAGTTTGTGTTTCTCACCCTCCCCCAGTTTGTGTTTCTCTCTCCCTCTCCCCAGTTTGTGTTTCTCTCTCTCCCCCAGTTTGTGTTTCTCTCTCTCCCCCAGTTTGTGTTTCTCTCCCTCTCCCCCAGTTTGTGTTTCTCTCTCTCCCCAGTTTGTGTTTCTCTCTCTCTCTCCCCAGTTTGTTTCTCTCTCTCTCCCCAGTTTGTTTCTCTCTCCCCCCTGTTTGTGTTTCTCTCTCTCTCTCTCTCTCCCCCCAGTTTGTGTTTCTCTCTCTCTCTCCCCCAGTTTGTGTTTCTCTCTCTCTCCCCCAGTTTGTGTTTCTCTCTCTCTCCCCCAGTTTGTGTTTCTCTCTCTCTCTCCCCCAGTTTGTGTTTCTCTCTCTCCCCAGTTTGTGTTTCTCTCTCTCTCTCCCCAGTTTGTGTTTCTGTCTCTCCCCCACAGTTTGTGTTTCTCTCCCCAGTTCGTTTCTCTCTCTCTCCCCAGTTTGTTTCTCTCTCTCTCCCCAGTTTGTTTCTCTCTCTCTCCCCAGTTTGTTCTCTCTCTCTCCCCAGTTTGTTTCTCTCTCTCTCCCCAGTTTGTTTCTCTCTCTCTCCCCAGTTTGTGTTTCTCTCTCTCTCCCCAGTGTGTTTCTCTCTCTCTCTCGTTTGTGTTTCTCTCTCTCTCTCCAGTTTGTGTTTCTCTCTCTCTCTATCTCCAGTTTCTGTTTCTCTCTCCCCCAGTTTGCGTTCAGCTACAGCATTACATAAATTCAGATTGTTGTTTCTCTTCTCCCCAGTTTGTGTTTCTCCTCTCTCCCAGTTTGTGTTTCTCTCTCTCTCTCCAGTTTGTGTTTCTCTCTCTCTCTCCAGTTTGTGTTTCTCTCTCTCCCAGTTTGTGTTTCTCTCTCTCCCCAGTTGTGTTTCTCTCTCTCTCTCCCAGTTTGTGTTCTCTCTCTCTCTCCCAGTTTGTGTTTCTCTCTCTCTCCCCAGTTTGTGTTTCTCTCTCTCTCCCAGTTTGTGTTTCTCTCTCTCTCTCCCAGTTTGTGTTTCTCTCTCTCTCTCCAGTTTGTGTTTCTCTCTCTCTCTCCAGTTTGTGTTTCTCTCTCTCTCCCAGTTTGTGTTTCTCTCACTCCCCATTTTCTGATTCTCTCCCTCTCTCCCCAGTTTGTGTTTCTCTCCCATCGCCCCAGTTTGTGTTTCTCTCTCTCTCCCCAGTTTGTGTTTCTCTCTCCCTCCCCAGTTTGTTTCTCTCTCTCCCCAGTTTGTGTTTCTCTCTCTCCCCAGTTTGTGTTTCTCTCTCTCTCCCCAGTTTGTGTTTCTCTCTCTCTCCCCAGTTTGTGTTTCTCTCTCTCTCCCCAGTTTGTTCCTCTCTCCCCAGTTTGTGTTTCTCTCTCTCCCCAGTTTGTGTTTCTCTCTCTCTCCCCAGTTTGTGTTTCTCTCTCTGCCCAGTTTGTGTTTCTCTCTCTGCCCAGTTTGTGTTTCTCTCTCTCTCCCCCAGTTTGTGTTTCTCTCTCTCTCCCCCCAGTTTGTGTTTCTCTCTCTGCCCAGTTTGTGTTTCTCTCTCCCCCAGTTTGTGTTTCTCTCTCTCTCCCCCCAGTTTGTGTTTCTCTCTCTCTCCCCCAGTTTGTGTTTCTCTCTCTCTCCCCAGTTTGTGTTTCTCTCTCTGCCCAGTTTGTGTTTCTCTCTCTCCCCCAGTTTGTGTTTCTCTCTCTCTCCCCCAGTTTGTGTTTCTCTCTCTCTCCCCCAGTTTGTGTTTCTCTCTCTCCCTCCCCCAGTTTGTGTTTCTCTCTCTCTCTCCCAGTTTGTGTTTCTCTCTCTCTCTCCCCCAGTTTGTGTTTCTCTCTCTCTCCCCAGTTTGTGTTTCTCTCTCTCCTCCCCAGTTTGTGTTTCTCTCTCTCCTCCCCAGTTTGTGTTTCTCTCTCTCCTCCCCAGTTTGTGTTTCTCACTCTCCCAGTTTGTGTTCTCACTCTCTCCCCAGTTTGTGTTCTTCTCTCTCTCCCCCAGTTTGTGTTTCTCTCTCTCTCCCCAGTTTGTGTTTCTCTCTCTCTCCCAGTTTGTGTTTCTCTCTCTGCCCAGTTTGTGTTTCTCTCTCTCTCCCCCAGTTTGTGTTTCTCTCTCTCTCCCCCAGTTTGTGTTTCTCTCTCTCTCCCCCAGTTTGTGTTTCTCTCTCTGCCCAGTTTGTGTTTCTCTCTCTCCCCCAGTTTGTGTTTCTCTCTCTCTCCCCCAGTTTGTGTTTCTCTCTCTCTCTCCCCAGTTTGTGTTCTCACTCTCTCTCCCCACAGTTTGTGTTTCTCTCTCTCTCCAGTTTGTATTTCTCTCTCCCTCCCCCTAGTTTGTGTTTCTCTCTCTCCCTCCCCAGTTTGTGTTTCTCTCTCTCCTTCCCCCAGTTTGTGTTTCTCTCTCTCCCTCCCCCAGTTTGTGTTTCTCACTCCCCAGCTTGTGTTCTCACTCTCTCCCCATTTTGTGTTCTCACTCTCTCTCCCCCCAGTTTGTGGTTCTCTCGCTCTCCCCCAGTTTGTGTTTCTCTCTCTCCCCAGTTTGTGTTTCTCTCTCTGCCCAGTTTGTGTTTCTCTCTCTGCCCAGTTTGTGTTTCTCTCTCTCTCCCCCAGTTTGTGTTTCTCTCTCTCTCCCCCAGTTTGTGTTTCTCTCTCTCTCCCCCAGTTTGTGTTTCTCTCTCTCTCCCCCAGTTTGTGTTTCTCTCTCTCTCCCCAGTTTGTGTTTCTCTCTCTCCTCCCCCAGTTTGTGTTTCTCTCTCTCCCCAGTTTGTGTTTCTCTCCTCTCTCCCCAGTTTGTGTTTCTCTCTCCTCTCCCCAGTTTGTGTTTCTCTCCTCTCTCCCCAGTTTGTTCCTCTCTCCCCAGTTTGTGTTTCTCTCTCTCTCTCCCCAGTTTGTGTTTCTCTCTCCCTCCCCCAGTTTGTGTTTCTCTCTCTCCTCCCCCAGTTTGTGTTTCTCTCTCTCCCCCAGTTTGTGTTTCTCTCTCTCTCCCTCAGTTTGTGTTTCTCTCTCTCTCCCCAGTTTGTGTTTCTCTCTCTCTCTCCCCAGTTTGTGTTTCTCTCTCTCTCCCCAGATTGTGTTTCTCTCTCTCTCTCCCCAGTTTGTGTTTCTCTCTCTCTCTCCCCAGTTTGTGTTTCTCTCTCTCCCTCCCCCAGTTTGTGTTTCTCTCTCTCCTCCCCCAGTTTGTGTTTCTCTCTCTCCCCAGCTTGTGTTTCTCTCTCTCCCCAGTTTGTGTTTCTCTCTCTCTCCCCAGTTTGTGTTTCTCTCTCTCCCCAGTTTGTGTTTCTCTCTCTCCTCCCCCAGTTTGTGTTTCTCTCTCTCCTCCCCCAGTTTGTGTTTCTCTCTCTCCTCCCCAGTTTGTGTTTCTCTCCTCTCCCCAGTTTGTGTTTCTCTCTCTCTCTCCCCCAGTTTGTGTTTCTCTCTCTCTCTCCCCAGTTTGTGTTTCTCTCTCTCTCTCCCCCAGTTTGTGTTTCTCTCTCTCTCTCCCCAGTTTGTGTTTCTCTCTCTCTCTCCCAGTTTGTGTTTCTCTCTCTCTCTCCCAGTTTGTGTTTCTCTCTCTCTCTCCCCAGTTTGTGTTTCTCTCTCTCTCTCCCCAGTTTGTGTTTCTCTCTCTCTCCCCCAGTTTGTGTTTCTCTCTCTCTCCCCCAGTTTGTGTTTCTCTCTCTCTCTCCCCAGTTTGTGTTTCTCTCTCTCTCCCCAGTTTGTGTTTCTCTCTCTCTCCCCAGTTTGTGTTTCTCTCTCTCTCCCCAGTTTGTGTTTCTCTCTCTCTCTCCCCAGTTTGTGTTTCTCTCTCTCTCCCCAGTTTGTGTTTCTCTCTCTCTCCCCAGTTTGTGTTTCTCTCTCTCTCTCCCCAGTTTGTGTTTCTCTCTCTCTCCCCCAGTTTGTGTTTCTCTCTCTCTCTCCCCAGTTTGTGTTTCTCTCTCTCTCCCCCAGTTTGTGTTTCTCTCTCTCTCCCCCAGTTTGTGTTTCTCTCTCTCTCTCCCCAGTTTGTGTTTCTCTCTCTCTCCCCAGTTTGTGTTTCTCTCTCTCTCTCCCCAGTTTGTGTTTCTCTCTCTCTCCCCAGTTTGTGTTTCTCTCTCTCTCCCCAGTTTGTGTTTCTCTCTCTCTCTCCCCAGTTTGTGTTTCTCTCTCTCTCCCCCAGTTTGTGTTTCTCTCTCTCTCCCCAGTTTGTGTTTCTCTCTCTCTCCAGTTTGTGTTTCTCTCTCTCCCCAGTTTGTGTTTCTCTCTCTCTCCCCAGTTTGTGTTTCTCTCTCTCTCCCAGTTTGTGTTTCTCTCTCTCTCCCCAGTTTGTGTTTCTCTCTCTCTCCCAGTTTGTGTTTCTCTCTCTCTCCCCAGTTTGTGTTTCTCTCTCTCTCCCCAGTTTGTGTTTCTCTCTCTCTCCCCAGTTTGTGTTTCTCTCTCTCTCCCCAGTTTGTGTTTCTCTCTCTCTCCCCAGTTTGTGTTTCTCTCTCTCCTCCCAGTTTGTGTTTCTCTCTCTCTCCCCAGTTTGTGTTTCTCTCTCTCTCCCCAGTTTGTGTTTCTCTCTCTCTCCCCAGTTTGTGTTTCTCTCTCTCTCCCCAGTTTGTGTTTCTCTCTCTCCCCAGTTTGTGTTTCTCTCTCTCCCTCAGTTTGTGTTTCTCTCTCTCCCTCAGTTTGTGTTTCTCTCTCTCCCACCAGTTTGTGTTTCTCTCTCTCTCTCCCAGTTTGTGTTTCTCTCTCTCTCTCCCCCAGTTTGTGTTTCTCTCTCTCTCCCCAGTTTGTGTTTCTCTCTCCCTCCCCAGTTTGTGTTTCTCTCTCTCTCCCCAGTTTGTGTTTCTCTCTCTCTCCCCAGTTTGTGTTTCTCTCTCTCTCTCCCAGTTTGTGTTTCTCTCTCTCTCCCAGTTTTTGTTTCTCTCTCTCTCCCCAGTTTGTGTTTCTCTCTCTCTCCCCAGTTTGTGTTTCTCTCTCTCCCCAGTTTGTGTTTCTCTCTCTCTCCCCAGTTTGTGTTTCTCTCTCTGCCCAGTTTGTGTTTCTCTCTCTCTCCCCCAGTTTGTGTTTCTCTCTCTCCCCCAGTTTGTGTTTCTCTCTCTCTCTCTCCCCCCAGTTTGTGTTTCTCTCTCTCTCCTCAGTTTGTGTTTCTCTCTCTCTCTCCCCCAGTTTGTGTTTCTCTCTCTCTCCCCAGTTTGTGTTTCTCTCTCTCTCCCCAGTTTGTGTTTCTCTCTCTCTCCCAGTTTGTGTTTCTCTCTCTCCCTCCAGTTTGTGTTTCTCTCTCTCTCCCCAGTTTGTGTTTCTCTCTCTCTCCCCAGTTTGTGTTTCTCTCTCTCTCTCCCCAGTTTGTGTTTCTCTCTCTCTCTCCCCAGTTTGTGTTTCTCTCTCTCCCCCAGTTTGTGTTTCTCTCTCTCTCCCCAGTTTGTGTTTCTCTCTCTCCCCCAGTTTGTGTTTCTCTCTCTCTCCCCCAGTTTGTGTTTCTCTCTCTCTCCCCAGTTTGTGTTTCTCTCTCTCTCTCCCCGTTTGTGTTTCTCTCTATCTCTCCCCAGTTTGTGTTTCTCTCTCTCTCCCCAGTTTGTGTTTCTCTCTCTCCCCAGTTTGTGTTTCTCTCTCTCCCCAGTTTGTGTTTCTCTCTCTCTCCCAGTTTGTGTTTCTCTCTCTCTCCCCAGTTTGTGTTTCTCTCTCTCTCCCCAGTTTGTGTTTCTCTCTCTCCCCAGTTTGTGTTTCTCTCTCTCTCTCCCCAGTTTGTGTTTCTCTCTCTCTCCCCAGTTTGTGTTTCTCTCTCTCTCCCCCAGTTTGTGTTTCTCTCTCTCTCCCCAGTTTGTGTTTCTCTCTCTCTCCCCAGTTTGTGTTTCTCTCTCTCCCCAGTTTGTGTTTCTCTCTCTCCCTCAGTTTGTGTTTCTCTCTCTCCCCAGTTTGTGTTTCTCTCTCTCTCTCTCCCCAGTTTGTGTTTCTCTCTCTCTCTCCCCAGTTTGTGTTTCTCTCTCTCTCTCCCCAGTTTGTGTTTCTCTCTCTCTCTCCCCAGTTTGTGTTTCTCTCTCTCTCTCCCCAGTTTGTGTTTCTCTCTCTCTCCCCAGTTTGTGTTTCTCTCTCTCTCTCCCCAGTTTGTGTTTCTCTCTCTCTCTCCCAGTTTGTGTTCTCTCTCTCCTCTCTCTCCCCCAGTTTGTGTTTCTCTCTCTCTCCCCAGTTTGTGTTTCTCTCTCTCTCCCCAGTTTGTGTTTCTCTCTCTCTCCCCCAGTTTGTGTTTCTCTCTCTCTCCCCAGTTTGTGTTCTCTCTCTCTCTCCAGTTTGTGTTTCTCTCTCTCTCCCCCAGTTTGTGTTTCTCTCTCTCTCCCAGTTTGTGTTTCTCTCTCTCTCCCCAGTTTGTGTTTCTCTCTCTCTCCCCAGTTTGTGTTTCTCTCTCTCTCCCAGTTTGTGTTTCTCTCTCTCTCCCCAGTTTGTGTTTCTCTCTCTCTCTCCAGTTTGTGTTTCTCTCTCTCTCCCCAGTTTGTGTTTCTCTCTCTCTCCCCAGTTTGTGTTTCTCTCTCTCTCCCCAGTTTGTGTTTCTCTCTCTCCCCAGTTTGTGTTTCTCTCTCTCTCTCCCCAGTTTGTGTTTCTCTCTCTCTCTCCAGTTTGTGTTTCTCTCTCTCTCTCCCCAGTTTGTGTTTCTCTCTCTCCCCAGTTTGTGTTTCTCTCTCTGCCCAGTTTGTGTTTCTCTCTCTCTCTCCCCCAGTTTGTGTTTCTCTCTCTCTCTCCCCCCAGTTTGTGTTTCTCTCTCTCTCCCCAGTTTGTGTTTCTCTCTCTCTCCCCAGTTTGTGTTTCTCTCTCTGCCCAGTTTGTGTTTCTCTCTCTCTCTCCCCCAGTTTGTGTTTCTCTCTCTCTCTCCCCAGTTTGTGTTTCTCTCTCTCTCTCCCCCCAGTTTGTGTTTCTCTCTCTCTCTCTCCCCAGTTTGTGTTTCTCTCTCTCCCTCCTCAGTTTGTGTTTCTCTCGCTCTCTCCCCCAATTTGTGTTTCTCTCTCTCTCCCCAGTTTCTATTTCTCTCTCCCTCCCCCAGTTTGTTTCTCGCTCTCCCCCAGTTTGTGTTTCTGTCTCTCCCTCAGTTTGTATTTCTCGCTCTCCCCCAGTTTGTGTTTCTCTCTCTCTCTCTCTCTCCCCAGTTTGTGTTTCTCTCTGTCTCTCCCCCAGTTTGTGTTTCTCTCTCTCTCCCTCAGTTTGTATTTCTCGCTCTCCCCCAGTTTGTGTTT
Source organism: Squalus acanthias (assembly GCA_030390025.1). NCBI lineage: Eukaryota > Metazoa > Chordata > Chondrichthyes > Squaliformes > Squalidae > Squalus > Squalus acanthias. The sequence continues at coordinate 69,724 of JASTWF010000540.1, read as the reverse complement.
CTCTCTCTCTCTCTCTCCCCCAGTTTGTGTTTCTCTCTCTCTCCCCCGTTTGTGTTTCTCTCTCTCTCCCCAGTTTGTGTTTCTCTCTCTCTCTCCCCCAGTTTGTGTTTCTCTCTCTCTCTCCCCCAGTTTGTGTTTCTCTCTCTCTCTCCCCCAGTTTGTGTTTCTCTCTCTCTCTCCCCAGTTTGTGTTCTCTCTCTCTCCCCCAGTTTGTGTTTCTCTCTCTCTCTCCCCAGTTTGTGTTTCTCTCTCTCTCTCCCCAGTTTGTGTTTCTCTCTCTCTCCCCAGTTTGTGTTTCTCTCTCTCTCCCCCAGTTTGTGTTTCTCTCTCTCTCCTCCAGTTTGTGTTTCTCTCTCTCCCACCAGTTTGTGTTTCTCTCTCTCTCCCCCAGTTTGTGTTTCTCTCTCTCTCCCCAGTTTGTGTTTCTCTCTCTCTCCCCAGTTTGTGTTTCTCTCTCTCTCTCTCCCCAGTTTGTGTTTCTCTCTCTCCCCCAGTTTGTGTTTCTCTCTCTCTCCCCAGTTTGTGTTTCTCTCTCTCCCCAGTTTGTGTTTCTCTCTCTCTCCCCAGTTTGTGTTTCTCTCTCTCTCCCCAGTTTGTGTTTCTCTCTCTCCCCCAGTTTGTGTTTCTCTCTCTCTCTCCCCCAGTTTGTGTTTCTCTCTCTCCTCCCCAGTTTGTGTTTCTCTCTCTCTCTCCCCAGTTTGTGTTTCTCTCTCTCTCCCCAGTTTGTGTTTCTCTCTCTCTCCCCCAGTTTGTGTTTCTCTCTCTCCCCAGTTTGTGTTTCTCTCTCTCCCTCAGTTTGTGTTTCTCTCTCTCCCCCAGTTTGTGTTTCTCTCTCTCCCCCAGTTTGTGTTTCTCTCTCTCTCTCCCCAGTTTGTGTTTCTCTCTCTCTCCCCAGTTTGTGTTTCTCTCTCTCCCCCAGTTTGTGTTTCTCTCTCTCTCCCCAGTTTGTGTTTCTCTCTCTCTCCCCCAGTTTGTGTTTCTCTCTCTCCCCAGTTTGTGTTTCTCTCTCTCTCTCCCCAGTTTGTGTTTCTCTCTCTCTCCCCAGTTTGTGTTTCTCTCTCTCTCCCCAGTTTGTGTTTCTCTCTCTCTCCCCAGTTTGTGTTTCTCTCTCTCTCCCCAGTTTGTGTTTCTCTCTCTCCCCAGTTTGTGTTTCTCTCTCTCTCCCAGTTTGTGTTTCTCTCTCTCTCCCCAGTTTGTGTTTCTCTCTCTCTCTCCCCAGTTTGTGTTTCTCTCTCTCTCTCCCCAGTTTGTGTTTCTCTCTCTCCCCAGTTTGTGTTTCTCTCTCTCTCCCCCAGTTTGTGTTTCTCTCTCTCTCCCCAGTTTGTGTTTCTCTCTCTCTCCCCAGTTTGTGTTTCTCTCTCTCCCCCAGTTTGTGTTTCTCTCTCTCTCCCCCAGTTTGTGTTTCTCTCTCTCTCCCCCAGTTTGTATTTCTCTCTCCCTCCCCCAGTTTGTTTCTCTCTCTCCCCCAGTTTGTGTTTCTGTCTCTCCCTCAGTTTGTATTTCTCGCTCTCCCCCAGTTTGTGTTTCTCTCTCTCTCTCTCTCTCCCCCAGTTTGTGTTTCTCTCTCTCTCTCCCCCAGTTTGTGTTTCTCTCTCTCTCTCCCCCAGTTTGTGTTTCTCTCTCTCTCCCCCAGTTTGTGTTTCTCTCTCTCGCTCCCCCAGTTTGTGTTTCTCTCTCTCTCTCCCCCAGTTTGTGTTTCTCTCTCTCTCTCCCCCAGTTTGTGTTTCTCTCTCTCTCTCCCCCAGTTTGTGTTTCTCTCTCTCTCTCCCCCCCAGTTTGTGTTTCTCTCTCTCTCTCCCCCAGTTTGTGTTTCTCTCTCTCTCTCCCCCAGTTTGTGTTTCTCTCTCTCTCTCTCCCCCAGTTTGTGTTTCTCTCTCTCTCTCTCCCCCAGTTTGTGTTTCTCTCTCTCTCTCCCCCAGTTTGTGTTTCTCTCTCTCTCTCCCCAGTTTGTGTTTCTCTCTCTCTCCCCAGTTTGTGTTTCTCTCTCTCTCTCCCCAGTTTGTGTTTCTCTCTCTCTCTCCCCAGTTTGTGTTTCTCTCTCTCCCCAGTTTGTGTTTCTCTCTCTCTCTCCCCAGTTTGTGTATCTCTCTCTCTCCCCAGTTTTTGTTTCTCTCCCTCCCCCAGTTTGTGTTTCTCTCTCTCTCCCCAGTTTGTGTTTCTCTCTCTCCCCAGTTTGTGTTTCTCTCTCTGCCCAGTTTGTGTTTCTCTCTCTCTCCCAGTTTGTGTTTCTCTCTCTCTCTCCCCAGTTTGTGTTTCTCTCTCTCTCTCCCCCCAGTTTGTGTTTCTCTCTCTCCCTCCTCAGTTTGTGTTTCTCTCGCTCTCTCCCCCAATTTGTGTTTCTCTCTCTCTCCCCAGTTTCTATTTCTCTCTCTCTCCCCCAGTTTGTGTTTCTGTCTCTCCCTCAGTTTGTATTTCTCGCTCTCCCCCAGTTTGTGTTTCTCTCTCCCCCCAGTTTGTGTTTCTCTCTCTCTCTCTCTCCCCAGTTTGTGTTTCTCTCTGTCTCTCCCCCAGTTTGTGTTTCTCTCTCTCTCCCCCAGTTTGTGTTTCTCTCTCTCTCTCCCCCAGTTTGTGTTTCTCTCTCTCTCTCCCCCAGTTTGTGTTTCTCTCTCTCTCTCCCCAGTTTGTGTTTCTCTCTCTCTCTCCCCCAGTTTGTGTTTCTCTCTCTCTCTCCCCAGTTTGTGTTTCTCTCTCTCTCTCCCCCAGTTTGTGTTTCTCTCTCTCTCTCCCCCAGTTTGTGTTTCTCTCTCTCTCTCCCCCAGTTTGTGTTTCTCTCTCTCTCTCCCCCAGTTTGTGTTTCTCTCTCTCTCCCCCAGTTTGTGTTTCTCTCTCTCCCCAGTTTGTGTTTCTCTCTCTCTCTCCCCAGTTTGTGTTTCTCTCTCTCCCCAGTTTGTGTTTCTCTCTATCTCTCCCCCGTTTGTGTTTCTCTCTATCTCTCCCCCAGTTTGTGTATCTCTCTCTCTCCCAGTTTGTTTCTCTCTCTCCCCAGTTTGTTTCTCTCTCTCTCCCAGTTTGTGTTTCTCTCTCTCTCTCCAGTTTGTGTTTCTCTCTCTCTCTCCAGTTTGTGTTTTCTCTCTCTCTTATCTCCCAGTTTTTTTTCTCTCTCCCCCCAGTTTGCGTTCAGCTACAGCATTACATAAATTTAAACAGAAATAGACAGTTTCCAAGAAGTAAAGGGAATTAAGGGTTACGGGGAGTGGGCAGGAATTTGGACATGAGTCTAGGTTCGGATCGGTCATGGCCATGTGGGTGTGGTAGCGTAGCGGGCCCAGGGGCCGTGTAGCCTGATCCTGCTCCTATTTCGTGTGTCCAATTCTGTTAGTTTCAGGAGATGGTTCTGTGATAGTTAGATTGGCGGTTAGGATCAGATCAGCCATGATCTTATTGAATGGCGGAGCAGGCTCGAGGTGCAAATTGGCCTACTCCTGCTGCTATTTCTTATGTTATGTTTCTCTCTCTCCCCCCAGTTTGTGTTTCTCTCTCTCTCTCTCTCCCCAGTTTGTGTTTCTCTCTCTCTCCCAGTTTGTGTTTCTCTCTCTCTCTCTCCCCAGTTTGTGTTTCTCTCTCTCCCAGTTTGTGTTTCTCTCTCTCTCCCCAGTTTGTGTTTCTCTCTCTCCACAGTTTGTGTTTCTCTCTCTCTCCCAGTTTGTGTTTCTCTCTCTCTCCCAGTTTGTGTTTCTCTCTCTCTCCCAGTTTGTGTTTCTCTCTCTCTCTCTCTCTCCCCAGTTTGTGTTTCTCTCTCTCTTCCCCAGCTTGTGTTTCTCTCTCTCCCCAGCTTGTGTTTCTCTCTCTCCCCAGCTTGTGTTTCTCTCTCTCCCCAGCTTGTGTTTCTCTCTCTCCCCAGCTTGTGTTTCTCTCTCTCTCTCCCCAGTTTGTGTTTCTCTCTCTCTCTCTCCCCAGTTTGTGTTTCTTTCTCTCTCCCCAGTTTGTGTTTCTCTCTCTCTCCCAGCTTTGTGTTTCTCTCTCTCTCCCCAGTTTGTGTTTCTCTCTCTCCCCCAGTTTGTGTTTCTGTCTCTCTCCCCAGTTTGTGTTTCTCTCTCTCTCTCCAGTTTGTGTTTCTCTCTCTCTCTCCAGTTTGTGTTTCTCTCTCTCTCCAGTTTGTGTTTCTCTCTCTCTCTCCAGTTTGTTTCTCTCCCCCAGTTTGTTTCTCTCTCCCCCAGTTTGTGTTTCTCTCCAGTTTGTGTGTCTCTCTCTCTCCAATTTGTGTTTCTCTCTCTCCAGTTTGTGTTTCTCTCTCTCTCCAGTTTGTGTTTCTCTCTCTCTCCAGTTTGTGTTTCTCTCTCTCTCTCCAGTTTGTGTTTCTCTCTCTCTCTCCAGTTTGTGTTTCTCTCTCTCTCTCCAGTTTGTGTTTCTCTCTCTCTCTCCAGTTTGTGTTTCTCTCTCTCTCTCCAGTTTGTGTTTCTCTCTCTCTCTCCAGTTTGTGTTTCTCTCTCTCTCTCCAGTTTGTGTTTCTCTCTCTCTCTCCAGTTTGTGTTTCTCTCTCTCTCCCCAGTTTGTGTTTCTCTCTCTCTCCAGTTTGTGTTTCTCTCTCTCTCTCTCCCCAGTTTGTGTTTCTCTCTCTCTCTCTCCCAGTTTGTGTTTCTCTCTCTCTCCCCAGTTTGTGTTTCTCTCTCTCTCCCCAGTTTGTGTCTCTCTCTCTCCCCAGTTTGTGTTTCTCTCTCTCTCTCCAGTTTGTGTTTCTCTCTCTCTCCAGTTTGTGTTTCTCTCTCTCTCTCCAGTTTGTGTTTCTCTCTCTCTCTCCAGTTTGTGTTTCTCTCTCTCTCTCCAGTTTGTGTTTCTCTCTCTCTCTCCAGTTTGTGTTTCTCTCTCTCTCTCCAGTTTGTGTTTCTCTCTCTCTCTCCAGTTTGTGTTTCTCTCTCTCTCTCCAGTTTGTGTTTCTCTCTCTCCCCCACAGTTTGTGTTTCTCTCTCCCCAGTTTGTTTCTCTCTCTCTCCCCAGTTTGTTTCTCTCTCTCTCTCCCCAGTTTGTATTTCTCTCTCTCCCTCCCCCTAGTTTATGTTTCTCTCTTTCCCTCCCCCAGTTTGTGTTTCTCTCACTCCCCATTTTCTGATTCTCTCCCTCTCTCCCCAGTTTGTGTTTCTCTCTCTCTCCCCAGTTTGTGTTTCTATCTCTCCCTCCCCCAGTTTGTATTTCTCGCTCTCCCCCAGTTTGTGTTTCTGTCTCTCCCTCAGTTTGTATTTCTCGCTCTCCCCCAGTTTGTGTTTCTCTCTCCCCCCAGTTTGTGTTTCTCTCTCTCTCTCCCCAGTTTGTGTTTCTCTCTCTCTCTCCCCCAGTTTGTGTTTCTCTCTCTCTCCCCCAGTTTGTGTTTCTCTCTATCTCTCCCCAGTTTGTGTTTCTCTCTATCTCTCCCCCGTTTGTGTTTCTCTCTATCTCTCCCCCGTTTGTGTTTCTCTCTATCTCTCCCCCAGTTTGTGTATCTCTCTCTCTCCCCAGTTTGTGTTTCTCTCTCTCCCCAGTTTGTGTTTCTCTCTCCCCAGTTTGTGTTTCTCTCTCTGCCCAGTTTGTTTCTCTCTATCTCTCCCCCGTTTGTGTTTCTCTCTATCTCTCCCCCGTTTGTGTTTCTCTCTCTCTCCCCAGTTTGTGTTTCTCTCTCTCCCCAGTTTGTGTTTCTCATTCTCTCTCCCCCAGTTTGTGTTTCTCTCTCTCTCCCCAGTTTGTGTTTCTCTCTCTCTCCCCAGTTTGTGTTTCTCTCTCTCTCCCCAGTTTGTGTTTCTCTCTCTCCCCCAGTTTGTGTTTCTGTCTCTCCCCCAGTTTGTGTTTCTCTCTCTCTCTCTCCCCCAGTTTGTGTTTCTCTCTCTCTCTCCCAGTTTGTGTTTCTCTCTCTCTCTCCCCCAGTTTGTGTTTCTCTCTCTCTCTCCCCCAGTTTGTATTTCTCTCTCTCCCCCAGTTTGTGTTTCTCTCTCTCTCCCTCAGTTTGTATTTCTCTCTCTCTCCCCAGTTTGTGTTTCTCTCTCTCTCTCTCTCCCCAGTTTGTGTTTCTCTCTCTCTCTCCCCAGTTTGTGTTTCTCTCTCTCTCTCCCCAGTTTGTGTTTCTCTCTCTCTCTCCCCAGTTTGTGTTTCTCTCTCTCTCTCCCCAGTTTGTGTTTCTCTCTCTCTCCCCCAGTTTGTGTTTCTCTCTCTCTCTCCCCCAGTTTGTGTTTCTCTCTCTCTCTCCCCCAGTTTGTGTTTCTCTCTCTCTCTCCCCAGTTTGTGTTTCTCTCTCTCTCCCCAGTTTGTGTTTCTCTCTCTCTCCCCAGTTTGTGTTTCTCTCTCTCTCCCCAGTTTGTGTTTCTCTCTCTCTCCCCAGTTTGTGTTTCTCTCTCTCCCCCAGTTTGTGTTTCTCTCTCTCTCCCCAGTTTGTGTTTCTCTCTCTCTCCCCAGTTTGTGTTTCTCTCTCTCTCTCCCAGTTTGTGTTTCTCTCTCTCTCTCCAGTTTGTGTTTCTCTCTCTCTCTCCAGTTTGTGTTTCTCTCTCTCTCCAGTTTGTGTTTCTCTCTCTCTCTCCAGTTTGTTTCTCTCCCCCAGTTTGTTTCTCTCTCCCCCAGTTTGTGTTTCTCTCCAGTTTGTGTTTCTGTCTCTCTCCCCAGTTTGTGTGTCTCTCTCTCTCTCCAATTTGTGTTTCTCTCTCTCCAGTTTGTGTTTCTCTCTCTCTCCAGTTTGTGTTTCTCTCTCTCTCCAGTTTGTGTTTCTCTCTCTCTCTCCAGTTTGTGTTTCTCTCTCTCTCTCCAGTTTGTGTTTCTCTCTCTCTCTCCAGTTTGTGTTTCTCTCTCTCTCTCCAGTTTGTGTTTCTCTCTCTCTCCCAGTTTGTGTTTCTCTCTCTCTCTCCAGTTTGTGTTTCTCTCTCTCTCTCCAGTTTGTGTTTCTCTCTCTCTCCCCAGTTTGTGTTTCTCTCTCTCTCCCCAGTTTGTGTTTCTCTCTCTCTCCAGTTTGTGTTTCTCTCTCTCTCTCCCCAGTTTGTGTTTCTCTCCCTCTCCCCAGTTTGTGTTTCTCTCTCTCTCCCCAGTTTGTGTTTCTCTCTCTCTCCCCAGCTTGTGTTTCTCTCTCTCTCCCCAGTTTGTGTTTCTCTCTCTCTCCCCAGCTTTGTGTTTCTTCTCTCTCTCCAGTTTGTGTTTCTCTCTCTCTCCCCAGTTTGTGTTTCTCTCTCTCCTCCCCAGTTTGTGTTTCTCTCTCTCTCCCCAGTTTGTGTTTCTCTCTCTCTCCCAGTTTGTGTTTCTCTCTCTCTCCCCAGTTTGTGTTTCTCTCTCTCTCCCCAGTTTGTGTTTCTCTCTCTCTCCCCAGTTTGTGTCTCTCTCTCTCCCCAGTTTGTTTCTCTCTCTCTCTCCCAGTTTGTGTTTCTCTCTCTCTCTCCAGTTTGTTTCTCTCTCTCTCTCCCAGTTTGTGTTTCTCTCTCTCTCCAGTTTGTGTTTCTCTCTCTCTCTCCAGTTTGTGTTTCTCTCTCTCTCTCCCAGTTTGTGTTTCTCTCTCTCTCTCCAGTTTGTGTTTCTCTCTCTCTCTCCAGTTTGTGTTTCTCTCTCTCTCTCCAGTTTGTGTTTCTCTCTCTCTCTCCAGTTTGTGTTTCTCTCACTCCCAAGTTTGTGTTTCTCTCTCTCCCCCACAGTTTGTGTTTCTCTCTCCCCAGTTTGTTTCTCTCTCTCTCCCCAGTTTGTGTTTCTCTCTCTCTCTCCCCAGTTTGTGTTTCTCTCTCTCCTCCCCAGTTTGTGTTTCTCTCTCTCTCTCCCCAGTTTGTGTTTCTCTCTCTCTCTCCCCCAGTTTGTGTTTCTCTCTCTCTCTCCCCCAGTTTGTGTTTCTCTCTCTCTCTCCCCCAGTTTGTGTTTCTCTCTCTCTCTCCCCCAGTTTGTGTTTCTCTCTCTCTCCCCCAGTTTGTGTTTCTCTCTCTCTCTCCCCCAGTTTGTGTTTCTCTCTCTCTCTCCCCAGTTTGTGTTTCTCTCTCTCTCTCCCCAGTTTGTGTTTCTCTCTCTCTCCCCAGTTTGTGTTTCTCTCTCTCTCCCCCAGTTTGTGTTTCTCTCTCTCTCCCCAGTTTGTGTTTCTCTCTCTCTCTCCCCAGTTTGTGTTTCTCTCTCTCCCCCAGTTTGTGTTCTCTCTCTCTCCCCAGTTTGTGTTTCTCTCTCTCTCTCCCCAGTTTGTGTTTCTCTCTCTCTCCCCAGTTTGTGTTTCTCTCTCTCCCCAGTTTGTGTTTCTCTCTCTCTCCCCAGTTTGTGTTTCTCTCTCTCTCTCCCCCAGTTTGTGTTTCTCTCTCTCTCCCCAGTTTGTGTTTCTCTCTCTCCCCAGTTTGTGTTTCTCTCTCTCTCTCCCCAGTTTGTGTTTCTCTCTCTCTCTCCCCAGTTTGTGTTTCTCTCTCTCTCTCCCCAGTTTGTGTTCTCTCTCTCTCCCCAGTTTGTGTTTCTCTCTCTCTCCCCAGTTTGTGTTTCTCTCTCTCTCTCCCCCAGTTTGTGTTTCTCTCTCTCTCCCCCAGTTTGTGTTTCTCTCTCTCTCCCAGTTTGTGTTTCTCTCTCTCTCCCCAGTTTGTGTTTCTCTCTCTCTCCCCAGTTTGTGTTTCTCTCTCTCTCTCTCCCCCAGTTTGTGTTTCTCTCTCTCTCTCCCCAGTTTGTGTTTCTCTCTCTCTCTCCCCAGTTTGTGTTTCTCTCTCTCTCTCCCCAGTTTGTGTTTCTCTCTCTCTCTCCCCCAGTTTGTGTTTCTCTCTCTCTCCCCAGTTTGTGTTTCTCTCTCTCTCCCCAGTTTGTGTTTCTCTCTCTCTCCCCCAGTTTGTGTTTCTCTCTCTCTCCCCAGTTTGTGTTTCTCTCTCTCTCTCCCCAGTTTGTGTTTCTCTCTCTCTCCCCAGTTTGTGTTTCTCTCTCTCTCCCCAGTTTGTGTTTCTCTCTCTCTCTCCCCAGTTTGTGTTTCTCTCTCTCTCTCCCCCGTTTGTGTTTCTCTCTATCTCTCCCCAGTTTGTGTTTCTCTCTCTCCCCAGTTTGTGTTTCTCTCTCTCCCCAGTTTGTGTTTCTCTCTCTCCCCAGTTTGTGTTTCTCTCTCTCCCAGTTTGTGTTTCTCTCTCTCTCTCCCCAGTTTGTGTATCTCTCTCTCTCCCCAGTTTGTGTTTCTCTCTCTCTCCCAGTTTGTTTCTCTCTCTCTCTCTCCCCAGTTTGTGTTTCTCTCCTCTCCCCAGTTTGTGTTTCTCTCTCTCTCCCCAGTTTGTGTTTCTCTCTCTCCCCAGTTTGTGTTTCTCTCTCTCTCCCCAGTTTGTGTTTCTCTCTCTCTCCTCCAGTTTGTGTTTCTCTCTCTCTCTCCCCAGTTTGTGTTTCTCTCTCTCTCCCCAGTTTGTATTTCTCTCTCCCTCCCCCAGTTTGTTTCTCTCTCTCCCCCAGTTTGTGTTTCTCTCTCTCCCTCAGTTTGTGTTTCTCTCTCTCCCCCAGTTTGTGTTTCTCTCTCTCTCTCTCCCCAGTTTGTGTTTCTCTCTCTCTCCCCAGTTTGTGTTTCTCTCTCTCTCTCCCCAGTTTGTGTTTCTCTCTCTCCCCCAGTTTGTGTTTCTCTCTCTCTCTCCCCAGTTTGTGTTTCTCTCTCTCTCTCCCCAGTTTGTGTTTCTCTCTCTCTCCCCCAGTTTGTGTTTCTCTCTCTCTCTCCCCAGTTTGTGTTTCTCTCTCTCTCTCCCCAGTTTGTGTTTCTCTCTCTCTCTCCCCAGTTTGTGTTTCTCTCTCTCTCTCCCCCAGTTTGTGTTTCTCTCTCTCTCCCCAGTTTGTGTTTCTCTCTCTCTCTCCCCCAGTTTGTGTTTCTCTCTCTCTCCCCAGTTTGTGTTTCTCTCTCTCTCCCCCAGTTTGTGTTTCTCTCTCTCTCCCCAGTTTGTGTTTCTCTCTCTCTCTCCCCAGTTTGTGTTTCTCTCTCTCTCTCCCCCAGTTTGTGTTTCTCTCTCTCTCTCCCCAGTTTGTGTTTCTCTCTCTCTCTCCCCAGTTTGTGTTTCTCTCTCTCTCCCCCAGTTTGTGTTTCTCTCTCTCTCTCCCCAGTTTGTGTTTCTCTCTCTCTCCCCAGTTTGTGTTTCTCTCTCTCCCCAGTTTGTGTTTCTCTCTCTGCCCAGTTTGTGTTTCTCTCTCTGCCCAGTTTGTGTTTCTCTCTCTCTCTCTCTCCCCCAGTTTGTGTTTCTCTCTCTCCCCAGATTGTGTTTCTCTCTCTCTCCCAGTTTGTGTTTCTCTCTCTCTCCCCAGTTTGTGTTTCTCTCTCTCTCCCAGTTTGTGTTTCTCTCTCTCTCTCCCCCAGTTTGTGTTTCTCTCTCTCCTCCTCAGTTTGTGTTTCTCTCGCTCTCTCCCCCAGTTTGTGTTTCTCTCTCTCTCCCCAGTTTCTATTTCTCTCTCCCTCCCCCAGTTTGTTTCTCTCTCTCCCTCCCCAGTTTGTTTCTCTCTCTCCCCAGTTTGTGTTTCTCTCTCCCCCCAGTTTGTGTTTCTCTCTCTCTCTCCCCAGTTTGTGTTTCTCTCTCTCTCTCCCCCAGTTTGTGTTTCTCTCTCTCTCTCCCCAGTTTGTGTTTCTCTCTCTCCCCCAGTTTGTGTTTCTCTCTCTCTCCCCCAGTTTGTGTTTCTCTCTCTCCCCAGTTTGTGTTTCTCTCTCTCCCCCAGTTTGTGTTTCTCTCTCTCTCCCCAGTTTGTGTTTCTCTCTCTCTCCCCCAGTTTGTATTTCTCTCTCTCCCCCAGTTTGTGTTTCTCTCTCTCTCCCCAGTTTGTGTTTCTCTCTCTCTCCCCAGTTTGTGTTTCTCTCTCTCTCTCCCCAGTTTGTGTTTCTCTCTCTCTCCCCCAGTTTGTGTTTCTCTCTCTCTCTCCCCCAGTTTGTGTTTCTCCTCTCTCTCCCCAGTTTGTGTTTCTCTCTCTCCCCAGTTTGTGTTTCTCTCTCTCTCTCCCCAGTTTGTGTTTCTCTCTCTCTCCCCAGTTTGTGTTTCTCTCTCTCTCTCCCCAGTTTGTGTTTCTCTCTCTCTCTCCCCAGTTTGTGTTTCTCTCTCTCTCTCCCCAGTTTGTGTTTCTCTCTCTCTCCCCAGTTTGTGTTTCTCTCTCTCTCCCCAGTTTGTGTTTCTCTCTCTCTCTCCCCAGTTTGTGTTTCTCTCTCTCTCTCCCCAGTTTGTGTTTCTCTCTCTCTCTCCCAGTTTGTGTTTCTCTCTCTCTCCCCAGTTTGTGTTTCTCTCTCTCTCTCCCCAGTTTGTGTTTCTCTCTCTCCCCAGTTTGTGTTTCTCTCTCTCTCCCCAGTTTGTGTTTCTCTCTCTCTCCCCAGTTTGTGTTTCTCTCTCTCTCCCCAGTTTGTGTTTCTCTCTCTCTCCCCAGTTTGTGTTTCTCTCTCTCTCCCCAGTTTGTGTTTCTCTCTCTCTCTCCCCAGTTTGTGTTTCTCTCTCTCTCCCCAGTTTGTGTTTCTCTCTCTCTCTCCCCAGTTTGTGTTTCTCTCTCTCTCCCCAGTTTGTGTTCTCTCTCTCTCTCCCCCGTTTGTGTTTCTCTCTCTCTCTCTCCCAGTTTTTGTTTCTCTCCCTCCCCCAGTTTGTGTTTCTCTCTCTCTCCCAGTTTGTGTTTCTCTCTCTCTCTCCCCCAGTTTATGTTTCTCTCTCTCTCCCCAGTTTGTGTTTCTCTCTCATCTCTCTCTCCCCAGTTTGTGTTTCTCTCTCTCTCTCCCCCGTTTGTGTTTCTCTCTCTCTCTTCCCCAGTTTGTGTTCTCTCTCTCTCTCTCCCCCAGTTTGTGTTTCTCTCTCTCTCTCCCCAGTTTGTGTTTCTCTCTCTCTCCCCAGTTTGTGTTTCTCTCTCTCTCTCCCCAGTTTGTGTTTCTCTCTCTCTCCCCAGTGTTCTCTCTCTCTCCCCAGTGTTCTCTCTCTCTCCCCAGTGTTCTCTCTCTCTCCCCAGTGTTCTCTCTCTCTCCCCAGTTTGTGTTTCTCTCTCTCTCCCAGTTTGTGTTTCTCTCTCTCTCCCAGTTTGTGTTTCTCTCTCTCTCTCCCCAGTTTGTGTTTCTCTCTCTCTCTCCCAGTTTGTGTTTCTCTCTCTCTCTCTCTCCCCAGTTTCTGTTTCTCTCTCTCTCTCCCCAGTTTGTGTTTCTCTCTCTCTCTCCCAGCTTGTGTTTCTCTCTCCCCCCAGTTTGTGTTTCTCTCTCTCTCTCCCCAGTTTGTGTTTCTCTCTCTCTCTCCCCAGTTTGTGTTTCTCTCTCTCTCCCCAGTTTGTGTTTCTCTCTCTCTCCCCAGTTTGTGTTTCTCTCTCTCTCTCCCCAGTTTGTGTTTCTCTCTCTCCCCAGTTTGTGTTTCTCTCTCTCCCCAGTTTGTGTTTCTCTCTCTCTCCCCAGTTTGTGTTTCTCTCTCTCTCCAGTTTGTGTTTCTCTCTCTCTCCAGTTTGTGTTTCTCTCTCTCTCCAGTTTGTGTTTCTCTCTCTCTCCAGTTTGTGTTTCTCTCTCTCTCCCAGTTTGTGTTTCTCTCTCTCTCCAGTTTGTGTTTCTCTCTCTCTCTCCAGTTTGTGTTTCTCTCTCTCTCTCCAGTTTGTGTTTCTCTCTCTCTCTCCAGTTTGTGTTTCTCTCTCTCTCTCCAGTTTGTTTCTCTCTCTCTCTCCCCAGTTCGTTTCTCTCTCTCTCACCAGTTTGTGATTCTCTCTCTCTCTCTCTCTCTCCAGTTTCTCTTTCTCTCTCTCTCCCCAGTTTGTTTCTCTCTCTCCCCAGTTTGTGTTTCTCTCTCCTCTCTCCCCAGTTTGTGTTTCTCTCTCTCTCCCCAGTTTGTGTTTCTCTCTCTCTCCCCAGTTTGTGTTTCTCTCTCTCTCCCCAGTTTGTGTTTCTCTCTCTCTCTCCCCAGTTTGTGTTTCTCTCTCTCTCTCCCCAGTTTGTGTTTCTCTCTCTCTCTCCCCAGTTTGTGTTTCTCTCTCTCTCCCCAGTTTGTGTTTCTCTCTCTCCCCAGTTTGTGTTTCTCTCTCTCCCCAGTTTGTGTTTCTCTCTCTCTCCCCAGTTTGTGTTTCTCTCTCTCTCCCCAGTTTGTGTTTCTCTCTCTCTCCCCCAGTTTGTGTTTCTCTCTCTCTCCCCAGTTTGTGTTTCTCTCTCTCTCCCCAGTTTGTGTTTCTCTCTCTCTCCCCAGTTTGTGTTTCTCTCTCTCTCCCCAGTTTGTGTTTCTCTCTCTCTCCCCAGTTTGTGTTTCTCTCTCTCTCCCCAGTTTGTGTTTCTCTCTCTCTCCCAGTTTGTGTTCTCTCTCTCTCCCCAGTTTGTGTTTCTCTCTCTCTCTCCAGTTTGTGTTTCTCTCTCTCTCCCCAGTTTGTGTTTCTCTCTCTCTCTCCCAGTTTGTGTTTCTCTCTCTCTCCCCAGTTTGTGTTTCTCTCTCTCTCCCCAGTTTGTGTTTCTCTCTCTCTCCCCAGTTTGTGTTTCTCTCTCTCTCTCCCCAGTTTGTGTTTCTCTCTCTCTCCCCAGTTTGTGTTTCTCTCTCCTCTCCCCCAGTTTGTGTTTCTCTCTCTCTCCCAGTTTGTGTTCTCTCTCTCTCCCCAGTTTGTGTTTCTCTCTCTCTCCCCAGTTTGTGTTTCTCTCTCTCTCTCCCCAGTTTGTGTTTCTCTCTCTCTCTCCCAGTTTGTGTTTCTCTCTCTCTCCCCAGTTTGTGTTTCTCTCTCTCTCTCCCAGTTTGTGTTTCTCTCTCTCTCCCCAGTTTGTGTTTCTCTCTCTCTCTCCCAGTTTGTGTTTCTCTCTCTCCCCAGTTTGTGTTTCTCTCTCTCTCCCCAGTTTGTGTTTCTCTCTCTCTCCCCAGTTTGTGTCTCTCTCTCTCTCCCCAGTTTGTGTTTCTCTCTCTCTCTCCAGTTTGTGTTTCTCTCTCTCTCTCCAGTTTGTGTTTCTCTCTCTCTCCCCAGTTTGTGTTTCTCTCTCTCTCCCCAGTTTGTGTTTCTCTCTCTCTCCCCAGTTTGTGTTTCTCTCTCTCTCCCCAGTTTGTGTTTCTCTCTCTCCCCAGTTTGTGTTTCTCTCTCTCTCTCCAGTTTGTGTTTCTCTCTCTCTCTCCAGTTTGTGTTTCTCTCTCCCCAGTTTGTTTCTCTCTCTCCCCAGTTTGTGTTTCTCTCTCTCCAGTTTGTGTTTCTCTCTCTCTCTCCAGTTTGTGTTTCTCTCTCTCTCTCCAGTTTGTGTTTCTCTCTCTCTCCAGTTTGTTTCTCTCTCTCCCTCCCCAGTTTGTGTTTCTCTCTCTCTCCCCAGTTTGTGTTTCTCTCTCTCTCCCCAGTTTGTGTTTCTCTCTCTCTCACCCAGTTTGTGTTTCTCTCTCTCTCTCCCAGTTTGTGTTTCTCTCTCTCTCTCCCAGTTTGTGTTTCTCTCTCTCTCTCCCAGTTTGTGTTCTCTCTCTCTCTCCCCAGTTTGTGTTTCTCTCTCTCTCCCAGTTTGTGTTCTCTCTCTCTCTCCCAGTTTGTGTTTCTCTCTCTCTCTCCAGTTTGTGTTTCTCTCTCTCTCCCCAGTTTGTGTTTCTCTCTCTCTCCCCAGTTTGTGTTTCTCTCTCTCTCTCCCAGTTTGTGTTTCTCTCTCTCTCCCCAGTTTGTGTTTCTCTCCTCTCTCCCCAGTTTGTGTTTCTCTCTCTCTCTCCCCAGTTTGTGTTTCTCTCTCTCTCCCCCAGTTTGTGTTTCTCTCTCTCTCTCCCCAGTTTGTGTTTCTCTCTCTCTCTCCCAGTTTGTGTTTCTCTCTCTCTCCCAGTTTGTGTTTCTCTCTCTCTCTCCCAGTTTGTGTTTCTCTCTCTCTCTCCCCAGTTTGTGTTTCTCTCTCTCTCTCCCAGTTTGTGTTTCTCTCTCTCTCCCAGTTTGTGTTTCTCTCTCTCTCCCCAGTTTGTGTTTCTCTCTCTCTCCCAGTTTGTGTTTCTCTCTCTCTCCCAGTTTGTGTTTCTCTCTCTCTCCCCAGTTTGTGTTTCTCTCTCTCTCCCCAGTTTGTGTTTCTCTCTCTCTCCCCAGTTTGTGTTTCTCTCTCTCTCCCCAGTTTGTGTTTCTCTCTCTCTCCCCAGTTTGTGTTTCTCTCTCTCTCCCCAGTTTGTGTTTCTCTCTCTCTCCCCAGTTTGTGTTTCTCTCTCTCTCTCCCCAGTTTGTGTTTCTCTCTCTCTCCCCAGTTTGTGTTTCTCTCTCTCCCCAGTTTGTGTTTCTCTCTCTCCCCAGTTTGTGTTTCTCTCTCTCTCTCCCAGTTTGTGTTTCTCTCTCTCTCCCCAGTTTGTGTTTCTCTCTCTCTCCCAGTTTGTGTTTCTCTCTCTCTCTCCCCAGTTTGTGTTTCTCTCTCTCCCCAGTTTGTGTTCTCTCTCTCTCCCCAGTTTGTGTTTCTCTCTCTCTCCCCAGTTTGTGTTTCTCTCTCTCCCCAGTTTGTGTTTCTCTCTCTCTCCCAGTTTGTGTTTCTCTCTCTCTCTCTCCCCAGTTTGTGTTTCTCTCTCTCTCTCCCCAGTTTGTGTTTCTCTCTCTCTCTCCCCAGTTTGTGTTTCTCTCTCTCTCCCCAGTTTGTGTTCTCTCTCTCTCCCCAGTTTGTGTTTCTCTCTCTCTCCCCAGTTTGTGTTTCTCTCTCTCCCCCAGTTTGTGTTTCTCTCTCTCTCTCCCCAGTTTGTGTTTCTCTCTCTCTCTCCCCAGTTTGTGTTTCTCTCTCTCTCCCCAGTTTGTGTTTCTCTCTCTCTCCCCAGTTTGTGTTTCTCTCTCTCTCCCCAGTTTGTGTTTCTCTCTCTCTCTCCCCAGTTTGTGTTTCTCTCTCTCCCCAGTTTGTGTTTCTCTCTCTCTCCCCAGTTTGTGTTTCTCTCTCTCTCCAGTTTGTGTTTCTCTCTCTCTCCAGTTTGTGTTTCTCTCTCTCTCCAGTTTGTGTTTCTCTCTCTCTCTCCAGTTTGTGTTTCTCTCTCTCTCTCCAGTTTGTTTCTCTCTCTCTCCCCAGTTCGTTTCTCTCTCTCTCACCAGTTTGTGATTCTCTCTCTCTCTCTCTCTCCAGTTTCTCTTTCTCTCTCTCTCCCCAGTTTGTTTCTCTCTCCCTCTCTCCCCAGTTTGTTTCTCTCTCTCTCTCCCCAGTTTGTGTTTCTCTCCCTCTCTCCCCAGTTTGATATTTCTCTCCCTCTCGCCCCAGTTTGTGTTTCTCTCCCTCTCTCCCCAGTTTGTGTTTCTCTCTCTCTCTCTCCCCCGTTTGTGTTTCTCTCTCTCTCTCCCCCAGTTTGTGTTTCTCACTCCCTCTCCCCCAGTTTGTGTTCCTCACTCCCCAGTTTGTGTTCCTCACTCCCCAGTTTGTGTTCCTCACTCCCCAGTTTGTGTTTCTCTCTCTCCCAGTTTGTGTTTCTCTCCTCTCTCCCCAGTTTGTGTTTCTCTCTCTCTCCCCCCAGTTTGAGTTTCTCTCTCTCCCCAGTTTGTGTCTCTCTCTCTCTCCCCAGTTTGTGTTTCTCTCTCTCTCTCCAGTTTGTGTTTCTCTCTCTCTCCCCAGTTTGTGTTCTCTCTCTCTCTCCCCAGTTTGTGTTTCTCTCTCTCTCTCCAGTTTGATATTTCTCTCCCTCTCTCCCCAGTTTGTGTTTCTCTCTCTCTCTCCAGTTTGTGTTTCTCTCTCTCTCCCCAGTTTGTGTTTCTCTCCTCTCTCCCCAGTTTGTGTTTCTCTCTCTCTCCCCAGTTTGTGTTTCTCTCTCTCTCCCCCAGTTTGTGTTTCTCTCTCTCCCCAGTTTGTGTTTCTCTCCTCTCTCCCCAGTTTGTGTTTCTCTCTCTCCCCAGTTTGTGTCTCTCTCTCTCTCCCCAGTTTGTGTCTCTCTCTCTCTCCCCAGTTTGTGTCTCTCTCTCTCTCCCCAGTTTGTGTCTCTCTCTCTCTCCCCAGTTTGTGTTTCTCTCTCTCTCTCCAGTTTGTGTTTCTCTCTCTCTCCCCAGTTTGTGTTTCTCTCTCTCTCCCAGTTTGTGTTCTCTCTCTCTCCCCAGTTTGTGTTTCTCTCTCTCTCTCCAGTTTGATATTTCTCTCCCTCTCTCCCCAGTTTGTGTTTCTCTCTCTCTCTCCAGTTTGTGTTTCTCTCTCTCCCCAGTTTGTGTTTCTCTCCTCTCTCCCCAGTTTGTGTTTCTCTCTCTCTCCCCAGTTTGTGTTCTCTCTCTCTCCCCAGTTTGTGTTTCTCTCTCTCTCTCCAGTTTGTGTTTCTCTCTCTCTCTCCAGTTTGTGTTTCTCTCTCTCTCCCAGTTTGTGTTTCTCTCTCTCTCCCCAGTTTGTGTTTCTCTCTCTCTCCCAGTTTGTGTTTCTCTCTCTCTCCCCAGTTTGTGTTTCTCTCTCTCTCCCCAGTTTGTGTTTCTCTCTCTCTCTCCAGTTTGTGTTTCTCTCTCTCTCTCCAGTTTGTTTCTCTCCCCCAGTTTGTTTCTCTCTCCCCCAGTTTGTGTTTCTCTCTCCAGTTTGTGTTTCTGTCTCTCTCTCCAGTTTGTGTTTCTCTCTCTCTCTCCAGTTTGTGTTTCTCTCTCTCTCCAGTTTGTTTCTCTCTCTCCCTCCCCAGTTTGTGTTTCTCTCTCTCTCCAGTTTGTGTTTCTCTCTCTCCCCAGTTTGTGTTTCTCTCTCTCCCCAGTTTGTGTTTCTCTCTCTCTCCCCAGTTTGTGTTTCTCTCTCTCTCCCCAGTTTGTGTTTCTCTCTCTCTCCCTCAGTTTGTGTTTCTCTCTCTCTCTCCCCAGTTTGTGTTTCTCTCTCTCCCCAGTTTGTGTTTCTCTCTCTCTCCCCAGTTTGTGTTTCTCTCGCTCTCCCCAGTTTGTGTTTCTCTCTCTCTCTCCAGTTTGTGTTTCTCTCTCTCTCCAGTTTGTGTTTCTCTCTCTCTCCAGTTTGTGTTTCTCTCTCTCCCCAGTTTGTTTCTCTCTCTCTCCCCAGTTCGTTTCTCTCTCTCTCACCAGTTTGTGTTTCTCTCTCTCTCTCTCTCCAGTTTCTCTTTCTCTCTCTCTCTCCCCAGTTTGTTTCTCTCTCCCTCTCTCCCCAGTTTGTTTCTCTCTCTCTCTCCCCAGTTTGTTTCTCTCCCTCTCTCCCCAGTTTGATATTTCTCTCCCTCTCGCCCCAGTTTGTGTTTCTCTCCCTCTCATCCCAGTTTGTGTTTCTCTCTCTCTCTCCCCAGTTTGTGTTTCTCTCCCTCTCTCCCCAGTTTGTGTTTCTCTCTCTCTCCCCCCAGTTTGTGTTTCTCTCTCTCCCCAGTTTGTGTTTCTCTCTCTCCCCAGTTTGTGTTTCTCTCTCTCTCCCCCAGTTTGTGTTTCTCTCTCTCTCCCCCAGTTTGTGTTTCTCTCTCTCGCCCCCAGTTTGTGTTTCTCTCTCTCTCCCCAGTTTGTGTTTCTCTATCTCTCCCCAGTTTGTGTTTCTCTATCTCTCCCCAGTTTGTGTTTCTCTCTCTCTCCAGTTTGTATTTCTCTCTCTCCCTCCCCCAGTTTGTGTTTCTCTCACTCCCCATTTTCTGATTCTCTCCCTCTCTCCCCAGTTTGTGTTTCTCTCCCATCGCCCCAGTTTGTGTTTCTCTCTCTCTCCCCAGTTTGTGTTTCTATCTCTCCCTCCCCCAGTTTGTGTTTCTCTCTCTCCCCAGTTTGTGTTTCTCTCTCTCTCCCCAGTTTGTGTTTCTCTCTCTCTCCCTCAGTTTGTGTTTCTCTCTCTCCCCAGTTTGTGTTTCTCTCCCTCTCCCCAGTTTGTGTTTCTCTCCCTCTCTCCCCAGTTTGTGTTTCTCTCCCTCTCTCCCCAGTTTGTTCCTCTCTCCCCAGTTTGTGTTTCTCTCTCTCTCCCCAGTTTGTGTTTCTCTCTCTCTCCCTCAGTTTGTGTTTCTCTCTCTCCCCAGTTTGTGTTTCTCTCCCTCTCCCCAGTTTGCTGATTCTCTCCTCTCTCCCCAGTTTGTGTTTCTCTCCATCGCCCCAGTTTGTGTTTCTCTCTCTCTCCCCAGTTTGTGTTTCTATCTCTCCCTCCCCCAGTTTGTGTTTCTCTCTCTCCCCAGTTTGTGTTTCTCTCTCTCTCCCCAGTTTGTGTTTCTCTCTCTCTCCCTCAGTTTGTGTTTCTCTCTCTCCCCAGTTTGTGTTTCTCTCCCTCTCCCCAGTTTGTGTTTCTCTCCCTCTCTCCCCAGTTTGTGTTTCTCTCCTCGCTCCCCAGTTTGTGTTCTCTCTCTCCCCAGTTTGTGTTTCTCTCTCTCCCCAGTTTGTGTTTCTCTCTCCCCAGTTTGTGTTTCTCTCTCTCCCTCCCCCAGTTTGTGTTTCTCTCTCTCCCTCCCCCAGTTTGTGTTTCTCTCTCTCCCTCCCCCAGTTTGTGTTTCTCGCTCCCTCCCCCAGTTTGTGTTTCTCTCTCTCCCCAGTTTGTTTCTCTCTCTCCCTCCCCCTAGTTTGTGTTTCTCTCCCTCCCTCCCCCAGTTTGTGTTTCTCACTCCCCAGTTCGTGTTTCTCTCTCCCTCCCCAGTTTCTGTTTCTCGCTCCCTCCCCCAGTTTGTGTTTCTCTCTCTCCCTCCCCAGTTTGTGTTTCTCTCTCTCCCTCCCCCAGTTTGTGTTTCTCTCTCTCCCTCCCCCAGTTTGTGTTTCTCTCTCTCCCTCCCCCAGTTTGTGTTTCTCTCTCTCCCTCCCCCAGTTTGTGTTTCTGTCTCTCCCTCCAACCAGTTTGTGATTCTCTCTCCCTCCCCCAGTTTGTGTTTCTCTCTCTCCCTCCCCAGTTTGTGTTTCTCTCTCTCCCTCCCCAGTTTGTGTTTCTCTCTCTCCCTCCCCCAGTTTGTGTTTCTCTCTCTCCTCCCCCGTTTGTGTTTCTCTCTCTCCCTCCCCCAGTTTGTGTTTCTCTCTCTCCCTCCCCCAGTTGGCGTTTCTCTCTCTCCTTTCAGTTTGCGTTTCACTCGTCAGGGGTTATGTTTAGCTGAGCATGGATACAAGTGCCTAGAGTGACTTCACCATTCTACTGCCTCGGCTTGTGTCATTATTTACATCCAGATAAAGTGAAAGGAGACTTGAAAAGATGGGAGGGAAAGTAGAAAGTGAGGAGGACATAAAAAACCTACAAGGTGATATAGACAGGCTGGGTGAGTGGGCGGAGATTTGGCAGATGCAATACAATATTGGAAAATGTGAGGTTATGCACTTTGGCAGGAAAAATCAGAGAGCAAGTTATTATCTTAATGGCGAGAAACTGGAAAGTACTGCAGTACAAGGGGATCTGGGGGTTCTAGTGCAAGAAAATCAAAAATTTAGTATGCAGGCGCAGCAGGTGATCAAGAAGGTCAACGGAATGTTGGCTTTTATTGCTAGGGGGATAGATTATAAAAACAGGGAGGTATTGCTGCAGTTATATAAGGTATTGGTGAGACCGCACCTGGAATACTGCATACAGTTTTGGTGTCCATACTTAAGAAAAGACATACTTGCTCTCGAGGCAGTACAAAGAAGGTTCACTCGGTTAATCCCGGGGATGAGGGGGTGGACATATGAGGAGAGGTTGAGTAGATTGGGACTCTACTCATTGGAGTTCAGAAGAATGAGAGGCGATCTTATTGAAACATTGTGAAGGGGCTTGATCGGGTGGATGCGGTAAGGATGTTCCCAATGATGGGTGAAACTAGAACTAGGGAGCATAATCTTAAAATAAGGGGCTGCTCTTTCAAAACTGAGATGAGGAGAAACTTCTTCACTCAGAGGGTAGTAGGTCTGTGGAATTTGCTGCCCCAGGAAGCTGTGGAAGCTACATCATTAAATAAATTTAAAACAGAAATCGACCGTTTCCTAGATAGATTGGAGAGCTTCATTAAAAGGGAATTAGTGGTTACGGGGAGCGGGCAGGAAATTGGACATGAGGCTGAGTTCAGATCGGTCGAGGCCCTGTGGGTGGCGGAGCGGGCCCAGGGGCTGAGTGGCCGGGTCCTGCTCCTACTTCTTGTGTTCTTTAGATTTGAGGTTAGGATCAGATCAGCCATGATCTTATTGAATGGCGGAGCAGGCTTGAGGGGCTGATTGGCCTACTCCTGCTCCTATTTCTTATGTTCTTATGAAACGAAGCTTGGGCGTGGCCTGATCCTTATCTGGATTATTTTACCACTATTCCGTTTGCAGTCAGACAAAGTAATTTGTTTTTCAGCTGAGAAGCAGACTTGGCTTTTCTCAACTAATTAAAAATTCCCTTTTAAGTACGCGACATGTCCATCTAAGATAGTCTCCAAATAAAGGAATTCTTACAACAAGGTGTATCACACAGATTGGTTAAAATGATGTTGACGGAGTTACTTTGAGAATTAACAGTATATTGATGCTGTTTTTGATAATAAAATGAGAGACAAAGCGGAGAGAAGATAGGTTTCCGTCAGCAAGAACAGTTACAGGAGTTCAAAGACACTCATGAACTCTATTGGTCAGTGATAGGCAAAGAATGCAGTGTATCGGTTGTATGTAACTGATAATAGAAGCAAGGTTAATGCTACTAAGAGCGAACAGTGAGAGAAAGTCGAATTATTAGGACAACAGGTAGCACTATCTATTCAATTTGATTTTTTTCTCTTTACTCACATGCTTGACCCAACAAAGACAGCACTGCTTTTGTTCATGTTTGCTCTAAAGGTTCACCAGCTGAGGCCAATAAAATCCTAGGCAGAGAACTAGACCACGCCAATCGTAGGGGTTTATAACATGCCAGGAGGTAAAGATAATCAGGGACAGCTGGTGGGAAGGAGAGAAAGTACTAACAATTTCACTGAGACAAGCAGGAATTACTGCTTGTCACAACCTTTGAAGAAGCCACTACAGCAGAATCTCTATTGGATTTAGTATTCAGCAATTCACCAGAGCTAGATTCACCCTTGATGTTGGGAAGCATCTGGGATCTAGTGAGTATCACTAGGCTAGGTTTGATTTAGTGAAAGCTGAGGGCAAAAACAGAACCATGCTGGTGCAAGTGTTCAGAGAAGCACATTTTGGAGCTGTGCAAAACAGACACAGAGAATTTTAATTAAAAAGCCATACCTTGAAAATGAACAGAAGAAAACTTGGATGTAGATCAGGTTATTTTGATGGATGGGGAAAAGTATATTCCATTTCAACAAGATATAACTTACAATAAACAGATTGGAAGCAGAAATCCTTTAGAAGATATAAGGAATCTGAGTAAGGCAGAGGTTGATTCATAGTAAAGGCAGCTGAATGTAGCTAAGCAAAGTATCGGAATAAGAAAGAGGGCAAGAGAGACACAAATCATTGACGATAATAAGGCCAAAATAGCTTTTTCATCTATGTAAACAGTAAGACGCAACTGAAAAAACGTCTTACTCTAATGGGCCCACCTGAAAAAACAGGTGGGCCCATTACAGGATACAGCTGAGTGCAGCAAGCACAGAGTGAACAACTGGGAGTTTGGTAAGTGTAGGAGTTTTAAAATCTAGTGTTAATTGCTAGTAGCTCTTAAGTAAGATCAACTGTTTAAGTTAAAATTTAAACTTTAAATTTTTAAGTTTCTTCAGGCTTCAGCAGAGACAAACAAGCAAGCTCTCCTGCTGGAGTGCTGTTGTAGTTAGTTAATTAGCTAACTAGATTAAACTGGTTCCTGAAACAGTAGCAGAGCAGTGCTGACTCATCTGAGTCACAAACAGTATAAACACAGGGGCCTGTGAGTGCAGCCAGCAAAGAGTGAACAACTGGAAGTTTGGTAAGTGTGGGAGTTCGGTGAAGTGGGGGAAGGAGGTGCTTGCTTTTCCTAACTTCTCCCACAGAGTGGTGGCGGATTTGAGCGGGAGCAGACTGAGGCTCGAGAGCGGGGATAAAAGCAGCAGCAGACCTGCATCAACAAGAAAAAATGGCAGTGTGACATCACAGTAAGGCAGGTAAGTGATTGGTAGTGACTGTGGGCTAAGTTTTAAGTTAACATATAACTAAATTTTAAAAACTAAACTTAATTTAGTTAATTTAATAAACTAAATGAGGTAAATAATTTGATTAACATTAAACTAATCAATTAAATAAATAAAATAATGGGAGAACAGGAGATGTGTTGCTCCTGCAATATGTGGGAGCTTGTGGACATTTTAGTCCAGGGCAACTACATCTGCGGTAAGTGTCTGCGGCTCGAGGAACTTCGGCTCCGAGTTCAGGAGCTGGAGTCCGAGCTGCAGACATTGCGAGACATCAGGGAGGGAGAAAGTTACCTGGACCTTATGCTCCAGGAGGCAGCCACACCCCTTACATTAAATACTTTAGAACTGACAGGTGGTCAGGGACAGGAGGGTGTGACTGTGACTGAGGCAGATATGGGGATCTAGGAGGTAGTATTGCAGGAGCCTCAGTCCCTGCACTTGTCCAATAGATTCGAGGTTCTTGCAACCCTTGTGGACAAGTGCGGGGACTGCGGGGAGGACGAGCAAACTGACCACGGCACCGTGGTACAGGAAGCCGTTCAAGTGGGGAGAGTAAAAAGGAAGGTGGTAGTAGTAGGCGACAGTATAGTTAGGGGGATAGACAATGTTCTCTGCAGCCAGGAGCGTGACTCCCAAAGACTATGTTGCCAGGGTAAAGGACATCTCCTCCGGGCTGGAGAAGAACTTGGAGTGGGAATGGGAGGGGGAGGATCCAGTTGTTGTGGTCCATGTAGGTACCAACGACATAGGTAGGACTAAGAAAGAGGTTCTGCTGAGAGAGTTTGAGAAGCTAGGGACTAAATTAAAAAGCAGAACCACAAAGATCATAATCTCTGGATTATTACCGGAGCCACGAGCAAATTGGCATATGGTCAATTGGATCAGGGAGATGAATGCGTGGCTCAAAGATTGGTGTGGGAGAAGTGGGTTTCGATTCGTGGGGCACTGGCACCAGTACTGGGGAAAGAGAGAGCTGTTCCGTTGGGATGGACTACACCTGAACCATGCTGGGACCAGATTTAGAGCGAATCGAATAACTAGGGAGGTAGATAAGGCTTTAAACTAAATAAGTGGGGGCGGGGGGGACGGTCCCGGTGGAGAGAAATCTAGAATGCTAAAGATAAAAGACAAGGAAGCACTGCAGGAAAGTGATTGGGGTAAGGATAACCAGATTGTGTCAGCAAGGGACAGAGTGTACAAACAAAAGCGTGCACGAACAAATAGGGTCCGGGTAAGAAAAAATGGTAATAAGACAAATAGGGCCATAGTACAAAAAAATGTTAAAAAGACAAATCTAAAGGCACTGTATCTGAATGCACGAAGCATTCGTAATAAGGTAGATGAATTAACAGCATAAATAGATGTAAATGGATACGATATAACGGCGATTACGGAGACATGGCTGCAGGTGACCAAGGCTGGGAGCTGAATATCCAGGATATTCGATATTTAGGAAGGACAGGCAAAAAGGAAAAGGAGGTGGGGTGGCGTTGTTAGTAAAGGATGAAATCAGAGCAATAGTGAGAAAGGATATTGGCTCAGAAAATCAAGATGTAGAATCAGTCTGGGTGGAGCTAAGAAGCACCAAGGGGCAGAAGACATTGGTGGGAGTTAGGCCTCCAAGCAGTAGTGGTAATGTAGAGAATGGCATCAAACAGGAAATTAGAGATGCATGTAACAAGGGTACTACAGTAATCATGGGAGACTTTAATCTACATATAGATTGGCCAAACCAAATTAGCAATGATACTGTGGAGGATGAATTCCTGGAGTGTGTAGGAGATGTTTTTTTTAGACCAGTACGTTGAGGAGCCAACTAGGGAACAGGCTATCCTAGATTGGGTATTGTGCAATGAGAAGGGGTTAATTAATAATCTTGTTGTGCGGGGTCCTTTAGGGAAGAGTGACCATAACATGATAGAATTCTTCATTAAGATGGAAAGTTAAGAAGTCCAATCCGAAACTAGGGTCCTAAATCTAAACAAAGGAAACTACAAAGGTATGAGGAGTGAGTTGGCTCTGATAGATTGGAGAGCTTCATTAAAAGGCATGACGGTGGACAGGCAATGGCTAACATTTAAGGAACGAATGCATGAATTTCAACAGTTATACATTCCTTTCTGGCGCAAAAACACAAAAGGAAAAGCGGCCCAACCATGGCTAACAAAAGAAATTAAGGATAGTATTAGATCCAAAGAGGAGTCATATAAAGTTGCCAGAAAAAGTAGCAAGCCTGAGGATTGGGAGCAGTTTAGAGTTCAGCAAAAAAGGACCAAGAGATTGATTAAGAGGGGAAAAATAGAGTATGAGAGTAAACTTGCAAGGAACATAACAGCGGATTGTAAAAGCTTCTACAAGTATGTAAAAAGAAAAAGATTAGTGAAGACAAATGCAGGTCCCTTACAGTCAGAATCGGGAGAATTTATAATGGGGAACAAGGAAATGGCTGAGCAATTAAACAAATACTTTGGTTCTGTCTTCACAGAAGAGGACACAAATAACTTCCCAGAAATGCTAGGGAACCAAGGGTCTAGTGAGAAGGAGGAATTAAAGGAAATTAGTATTAGTAAAAAAAAGTGCTGGAGAAATTAATGGGACTGAAAGCCGATAAATCACCAGGGCCTGATAATCTGCATCCCAGAGTACTAAAAGAGGAAGCCATGGAAATAGTAGATGCATTGGTTGTCATCTTCCAAAATTCTATAGATTATGGAACAGTTCCTGCAGATTGGAGGGTGGCAAATATAACCCCACTATTTAAAAAAGGAGTGAGAGAGAAAACAGGGAACTACAG
Organism: Squalus acanthias; assembly: GCA_030390025.1. Lineage (NCBI taxonomy): Eukaryota > Metazoa > Chordata > Chondrichthyes > Squaliformes > Squalidae > Squalus > Squalus acanthias. The sequence continues at coordinate 44,263 of JASTWF010000540.1, read as the reverse complement.
ACCGGTTAGCCTAACATCAATCGTAGGGAAAGTGCTCGAGTCTATTATAAAGGATGTGCTAACAGGACACTTAGAAAATATCAACGGGATGAGACAAAGTCAACATGGATTTATGAAAGGAAAATCGTGTTTGACAAACCCACTGGGGTTTTTTGAGGATGTAACTGGTAGAATAGATAAGGAAGAACCAGTGGATGTGGTATATTTGGATTTTCAGAAGATCTTTGATAAAGTCCCACATAAGAGGTTAGTGTGCAAAATTAAAGCACATGGGATTGGGGGTAATATACTGGCATGGACTGAAAATTGGTTAACAGACAGGAAACAGAGAGTAGGAATAAATGGGTCTTTTTCGGGGTGGCAGGTGGTGACTAGTGGGGTATCGCAGGGATCAGTGCTTGGGCTCCAGCTATTCACAATATATATCAATGATTTGGATGAGGGAACCAAATGTAATATTTCCAAGTTTGCTGACGACACAAAACTAGGTGGGATTGTGAGTTGTGAGGAGGATGCAGAGGCTTCAAGGCGATTTAGACAAGTTGAGCGAGTGGGCAAATACATGGCAGATGCAGTAGAACGTGGATAAATGTGAAGTTATCCACTTCGGTCGGAAAAACATAAAGGCAGAGTATTATTTAAATGGTGATAGATTGGGAAATGTTGATGTACAGAGGGACCTGGGTGTCCTTGTACACCAGTCACTGAAAGCAAACATGCAGGTGCAGCAAGCAGTTAGGAAGGCAAATGGTATATTGGCCTTCATTGCAAGAGGACTTGAGTACAGGAGCAAGGATGTCTTACTACAGTTATGCAGGGCCTTGGTGAGACCACACCTGGAGTACTGTGCGCAGTTTTGGTCTCCTTACCTAAGAAAGGATATACTTGCCATAGAGAGAGTGCAGCGAAGGTTCACCAGACTGATTCCTAGGATGGGGGCAACACGGTGGCATAGTGGTTAGCACTGTTGCCTCACAGCGCCAGGGACCCAGGTTCGAATCCGGCCCCGGGTGACTGTCTGTGTGGAGTTTGCACATTCTCCCCGTGTCTGCGTGGGTTTCCTCCGGGTGCTCCGGTTTCCTCCCACAGTCCAAAGATGTGCGGGTTAGGTTGATTTGGCTATGATAAATTGACCCTTAGTGTTAGGGGGGATTAAATACGTGGGGTTACGGGGATAGGGTGGGATATGTGTCGGTGCAGGCTCGATGGGCCGAAATGGCCTCTATCTGCACTGTGGGGATTCTGTGATGGCAGGATTGTCGTATGAGGAGAGATTGGGTCAACTAGGCCTGTATTCACTAGAGTTTAGAAGAATGAGAGGGGATCTCATTGAAACGTACAAAATTCTGACAGGGCTACACAGACTGGATACAGGGAGGATGTTTCCCTTGGCTGGGGTTCAAGAACGAGGGGTCACAGTCTCAGGATACGGGGTAGGACATTTAGGACTGAGATTAGGAGAAATTTCTTCACTCAGAGGGTGGTGAACCTGTGGAATTCTCTACCACAGAAAGCTGTGGAGGCCAAGTCACTGAATATATTTAAGAAGGAGATAGATTTCTAGACACAAAAAGCATCAAGAGGTATAGGGAGAAAGTGTGAAGGAATAAGCCATATAACCTATTCAGAAAAATACACCATTCTATGAAAGAATTCTGGCCTTATTAAAACATGACAAACTGGGTTTGGAAATCTAGAAACCTAACTATGAAAAAGCTGTGAAAACATTCTGGCTGTAGAGATAAGATAGTTGTTGACACTGAATCAATAACCTTATTGAAACAGAAGGTTAAAGGCTCCGGTAGGCTGACCTTTGGGAACAAGACAATGGTTCACCCTGGTTAAGGTGTTCTAATTTACACTTCGTAAAGAAGCACAAACATCTGCCTTTATAAAAATGACATCAAGTAAAAAACGCACCTGCTGTTACACCGTTTTTTTATGGTAAACTTAGAACACCTAGAGGAGACATAATTCTGTAATGCTACCAGCTGAGGTGACTAAGAATTGTAGGGGTCAGCAGAAAAATGAGTAGAGATAATTAGCTTACATCAGCAGAAAACCTTAAAGGAAATACCACTGGAAAAGGGTATAAATATTGAACTCTCAAATGGGATAGTAGACTCGCTTTAAAGGAGCAAAGCGATTCTCAGCTTCAGAGGTGGCTCTGTAAGTCTCCAACTCTTTGTACCTCGAGGATCAAAGGTATTTGATTTTGGTGGATATCCTGTAGAAAACTAAGAACTATAAAACTGTCGCGAAGTTAAGATTTGAGAGTAGGTTCTCTGATAATAGAATTGTAAGCTTTCTCTTTTTGGAACTGTTAATGTTGCGATTGACTCACCAACTGTAAATTACATGTCGGTTTTTTAATAAATCTATATATTTTTAGAATTGTCTCACATAAGACTTCTGTATCAAACTCGCAAACTCAATTTCTGTACACTCTTTGGTGAGGAGTTGCAGAATTCTGGGGGAGTTTTCCGGACCTTCATAATATCCGGAACGTTACAGTCTAGCTAAACTTATTAAAAGTGCTATCTGGAGGACGGTAACATTTTCAGGTTGTTCCTTTCCTTTAGGGAGAGATAGTCCGGACCTTTAGACCCAATTAAGCGTCTTTAGGATTCGGCTACCTCAAACTTTAGTTGAAAGTGAACGTCTGAGGAATACGCCTGATCTGGGGTAGCCCTAAAAGGGGCTAGGACTAGTAATTATCCCTTCAAGAGCAGGAATATGGTAGTGAGATAGAGGATCAGCCATGATCATATTGAATGGCGGAGCAGGCTCGAAGGGCCGAATGGCCAACTCCTGCTCCTATTTTTCCATGTTTTTTCTATGAACCATCAATGATCAAGATATGGCAGATGTTTTGAATGGATCAGCCTTCACAAAGGAGGACTGCAGACAGATCTTGGAGATAGCAATTTGGACTAGGATCCTGTAACATGTGGACAGAAGGAAGAGAAAGAAGGAACCTGCATTTATAAAGCAAGTCAGGTCCTCAGAATGTCTCAAAGTGCATCAGAGCCAATAAATTACTGTTGAAGTGTAGTCATGGTTGTTATTTCGGCAAACACAGCAGGCAAACCGCACACAGCAAGCTCCCACAAACAGCAATGGGATAAATGATTAGATATTCTGTTTTAGTGATGTCGGTTGAGGGTTAAATATTGGCCAGGACACCAGGACTCCCTCACTACAGCACTGAAGTGTCAGACTAGATGATAAGCCTCATTCAGAACTTGAGCGCAACAGTACAATTTTCTGACTCGGGTGAACCATGTCAATGAAAAAAGTTGAAGAATTAAATCTCTAGCAGGCTCCTGGAGCAGATGGATTGGGCTGGATTCTGCTCTCAGAACAGGCTGCCAGCCTGCCCATGTGAAACTGCTGCTAACTCACTGAACTTTCCTCCCACAGCTTGAATTATACATACAGGGCAAGTTTGGAGCAGTAATACGTGACTCATTAGGTTACTGCCACTGGCAGGGAAGGAAATTCAGTTGTAGTACAGCTTCTAAAAGGTGGCAGCCAGTTGAAGGGGGAAGGGAACAAGGATATTTCAGCAGTACAGTGCACAAGATGTCTGAAGGAGCTGCAACCCCAGGGGAGGGAGGGAGGTTAGCAGCAGGAAGGCCTCCCAGATTCACCGATGCAGCAGTGGTGTGTTGCTGGCTGAATTCAGGTGCCAGAAGGGATAGACTCGAGCATTGAGGACAGGAAAACCCATAATAGGGTTGTCCAGACAGTATTGGGGGGGGGCGGGGGGGTGGGGAGGCAGATGGCAAAAGCTGTTAATGAAACTTCCACCACCCGAACAACTGCCGCACTGCAGGAAGTGGTTAAATGACCTCACAACAGGGTGGAGGCAAGTCAAAGCACTCTTCCCAATCCTCCTTCTTCCTTCTTAGGCAGTCCTTCGGAACCGAGGATGACTTGCTTCCACATTAAAAATGAGTTCTCAGGTGACTGATGAGTCCAATGCGGGACCTACAGTCTCTGTCACAGGTGGGGCAGACTGTGGTTGAAGGGGCGGGTGGGTGGGGTGCTTGGGTTGACGTGCGCTCCTTGTGCTGCTTGCGCTTGGCTTCCGCTTGCTCCCAGCGAAGAGACTCGAGGTGTTCGGCGCCTTCTCGGATGCTTCTCCTCCACTTTGTGCGGTCTTGGGCCAGGGATTCCCAGGTGTCGGTGGGGATGTTACACTTTTTCAAGGAGGCTTTGAGGGTGTCCTTGAAGCGAATCCTCTGCCCACCTGGGGCTCTCTTGCCGTGCCGGAGCTCCGAGTAGAGCGCTTGTTTTGGGAGTCTCGTATCGCGCATGTGACCCGTCCATCGGAGCTGATTGAGCGTGGTCAAAGCTTCGATGCTGGGGATGTTGGCCTGAGCAAGAACACTGAAGTCGGTGCGCCTATCCTGCCAATGGATTTGCAGGATCTTGCGGAGGCAGCATTGGTGGTACCTCTCCAGTGCTTTGAGGTGCCTGCTGTACATGGTCCATGTCTCTGAGGCATACAGCAGGGCGGGTATCACTGCTGCTCTGTAGACCATAAGCTTAGTGCCTTAGTGTCACTCATACAATCTTTAATGACCTTTTAATCAATCATATCCCTTCTTTGACTGCACCTGGGTGTCAGGGAAACTCTTACCCAAGAGACAAGCACTGCTAACATTCAATACCACTCTGGCAAGTCATCCTGCCTGCCCCAAGGGGTTCTGCACATCTTTAAGGACACTTTACTTAACAGGACAATTCACCTCATCTATCTCATCTTCATGAGATGCAAGTGCTCATATTGGGGAAATGCCCATGTCACTCACATGCCTTCAACATTCTCATATCTCCCTTCAAAGGAAACATTTGCCCACAACCAGTGCCAGAGAAATGCAAATGGGGAGGAAGAGTACCATCAAAGATAATCTTGAGTCCACATGGGCATGAGATGCTGGAAATTGTAGGCTGTGAAAGATTGGAGGTGAGTTGGCACCAGGTTGGTAAAAGCTGGGAAATGCTCATCAATGGCAATGCCAACCTTCTGCACTTTCTCTAAGATTTGCAATGCCATACCCCAAGCCACTATTTCAACAAGGGACTACGTCAGTATGGAGGCAGCTAAACAAGCTCTTGTGTTTCACATCAGAGGGAAAGCAATTGAAGGAAACGCTGGCCTCTCTGATGATCAAGTAGGCACATCCAGGTTCTCAACCACTGCCTCTGCATCACCATCTCCATCATAGCATCTCACCTATTCCAGAAATAGTCCAGTGACAGCCACTCAGGAGGAAGTAACTAGTGAAAATGAGGACCTGGGAGTGGAACAGGGAGTGAGTGCCGTTCCTCCACAGAGGGTTGAGAAAAAAACAACTCGGCTGAGGAGCTTCGTGACGCAGATCCCAAGGATGTAGAATTCCCCACACCTCACTCCACCCCACTTGACACTGCTGCACAGATCCATTGCTCCCCCAATACCATACCTCTGCTCACCCCTCCTTACCTTACACTGCAAAAGTAACTCTCAAAACGGAAGTGGGTAAATACTCAAAATAAAAAAATTGCAGGGCAATGGGGAAAGAGTAGGGGACTGGGACGAATTAGATAGCTCTTTCAAAGAACTGGCACAGGCACAGGGGGCCGAATGGCTTCCGCCTTTGCGGTATGATTCTATGATATCGTAAAAGATGCTGTCAATGATCAACTAAACAGTAGATGCCAAAAGCAGCAGTCAACAAGGCTTTGGATGTTAAAAAAATAACCTGTCCAGTCCCCCAGTACAGGACACTATTGGATCCATGGCAACAATAACTAGGGATTAACAGGACAAGCTCCTCACCTGGGCCCCAAGTCCTTCTTGGCTTTTTCCTGATGTTTTGTGGAATTGACTTCATGTATCTCCATGCTCTTCGCTCCTTCTTGATCAGACAGCTGGTCACCTTTCTGCAGTTCACAGTCTCCTTCACTTCTCACAGGTTCTGTTCCTTGACCGCAGGAGAGTTGCTCATTGGCTGAAAATACATCAGCACAAAGATTACAGAAATCTGGGCTTTGTGTGATTTCTCTTCCCCCCCACTCAGAACATTCGCTGCTGCCTGAATGAAGAGGGAAGGGCGGTGTGTGCGGTGTGAGCAATGTCAGAGTATTACTGAGAGGGGTGTGAGGCGTACCAGCAAGCTTTAGTGAAAGGGCTGTGGGGTATATCACCAAGTGTTACTGGGAGGGGTGTGGGATATATCAGCGGTATTACTGAGAGAGGTGTGGGGTACAGTAGCAGCATTACTGAAAGGGGTGTGGAATACGTCAGAGAGCATAATAGAGATGGGTGGCGTATATCATCGAGCTTTACCAAGGGAGGTGAGGGGTATATTAGTGCCTGTTACCGAGAGAAGTGTGGGATATATCAGAGAGCGTTACAGCGATAAACATGGGGTCGATCAGAGAGCATTCCAATGAACGACGTGGGAAATATTATAGTGTGTTACTGTGAGCAGTATGGCGGATATCAGAATGTGTTCCTGTGAAGGATGTGGGATATATTAGAGAATGGTATTGTGAGGGGGTATGGGGTATATTATAGAATGGTGTGATGAGGGGGTATGGGGTATATTATAGAATGTTATTGTGAGGGGGTATGGGGTATATTATAGAATGGTATTGTGAGGGGGTATGGGGTATATTATAGAATGGTATTGTGAGGGGGTATGGGGTATATTATGGAATGGTGTGGTGAGGGGGTATGGGGTATATTATAGAATGTTATTGTGAGGGGGTATGGGGTATATTATAGAATGGTACTGTGAGGGGGTATGGGGTATATTATGGAATGGTGTGGTGTGGGGGTATGGGGTATATTATACAATGTTATTGTGAGGGGGTATGGGGTATATTATAGAATGGTATTGTGAGGGGGTATGGGGTATATTATAGAATGGTGTGGTGAGGGGGTATGGGGTACATTATAGAATGGTATTGTGAGGGGGTATGGGGTATCTTATAGAATGGTGTGGTGAGCGGGTATGGGGTATATTATAGCTACAGGTGGAGTTATTACAGTAATTGTTGTTCCGGACATGTGCAGCTTCAATGTAACATTGCTGCTTGTTCCAGTGTTGTGGTTGGAGTTTCTCTGCAGCTGCTGTTAGCCTCACAGCCGACAGTCAATTCCCAAATCATCTTCCCTGCAGTATTTGTGGAAGTTGTTTCCCTTTTGTTCAGAAACCCAGAAGAGCCGAGGCCCAGAGTACAGACTGGGTTAATGATGGAGTGTCTGTCGGGAATGTTCTGCCCACATCAGGGTCGTCTCATTGAAATGACTGGCTGAGATATGGTGTGAAGGGGAGGCGTCTGTATACTCGACACAAGCCGCTGTTTATCCGCCGCTAAAACCCAATGGTGGGACCATCACTTCTAAAGGCTGCTACCATCTTACTCACCCTGGTGGTCCCCAGTCTCTGTTTGCACTCTCCCGTTTCCCATTGCTGACAAGGTGACTGCTGGAATAACTGAGCTGTGATATAAACAGTAACAAAAGGAATATTAAAACATTTCATTGTAAAGTATGTGTTTCTTCTTCAATCCTGACAATATTATGTCTGTCAACTAAAGAATTATCAGTCTTGCTATTCTCAGGACACTTTCACAGGGCTTCCCAGACCTGTTTGGGCCTATTTGGTCAATCAATGACACCAACCACTAGCATTTCTGTTACTAAAAACACTTTCATCCACCTCCACGAATTAATCTCGCTCCGCTATCATCTCTCCTTTCTGTTACTGAAACCCTGATCTATCAATTCATCATCTCGAGGCTTGAATTCGCAAATGCTCTGCCACTGGCCTCCCAAACTCAATCATCCTCATCCAAAAGTCTGCATCCAACAGCCTTACTAAGTTCTGCACACCATCACCCGCCCCCGTTCTCTTCAAACTTCACCAACTTCCTGTCACCAGCTCAAAATTCCCACCATGGCCTCACTTCACTCTGCCTTACACTGCTGCGCACATCCATCCCTCACCCAACATCACAGCCCTCCTCACCCCTCATACTGCAATAGTAAGTTACAAAAGGGAATCGGATAAATACCTGAAATAAAATTTTTTGCAGCACTATGGGGAAACAGCAGGGAAGTGTGACTGATGAGATAGCTCTTTCAAAGAGCCAACAGGCACAATGGGCCGAATGGCCTCAGTCTTTGCAGTATGATTCTATGATATCGTAAAGGATGCAGTCAATGATCAACTAAACAGTAGATGTCAACAGCAACAGTCAACAAGGCTTTAAAAGTGAAAGAATAACCTGTCCCCGCCCCCAGTACAGGACACTATTGGATCCATGGCAACAATAACTAGGGATTAACGGGGCAAGCTCCTCACCTGGGCCCCAAGTCCTTCTTGGCTTTTTCCTGATGTTTTGTGGAATTGACTTCATGTATCTTGATGCTCTTCGCTCCTTCTTGATCAGACAGCTGGTCACCTTGCTGCAGTTTACAGTCTCCTTCACATCTCACAGGTTCTGTTCCTTCACCACAGGAGAGTTGCTCATTGGCTGAAAATACATTAGCACAAGGATTACAGAAAGCTGGGCTTTGTGTGATTGCTCTCCACCGCCCCCCCCCCACCCCGCCCCCCTCCCCCCCACCCCCGGCACTCAGAACATGTGCTCCTGTCTGAATGAAGAGGGATGGGCAGTGTGAGCAATGTCAGAGTATTACTGAGAGGGGTGTGAGGAGTATCAGCAAGCTTTAGTGAGAAGGGTGTAAGGTATATCAGCAAGGGAGGGGTGTGGGGTATGTCATGGTTACTGACATGGGTGTGCGGTGTATCAGCAACTGTTACTGACAGGGGTGAGGGGTATATCAGCAAGTGCTAAGAACCTGTGAGAAGTGAAGGAGACTGTAAACTGCAGCAAGGTGACCAGCTGTCTGATCAAGAAGGAGCGAAGAGCATGGAGATACATGAAGTCAATTCCACAAAACATCAGGAAAAAGCCAAGAAGGACTTGGGGCCCAAGTGAGGAGCTTGTCCTGTTAATCCCTAGTTATTGTTCCCATGGATCCATTAGTGTCCTGTACTGGGGGCGGGGACAGGTTATTCAGTTACTTTGTCCAACTCTTCATTTACATATTTTCAGAATAAGAAACAGCTAAAAGCCACAAACTCCTCGCTGCCTCTCAAGCCTCCTTAGAACTGATCTTTTCGACACAACCTTTGGTCATCCCTCGTAACTCCTCCACTGCTGCTCTCTGTTATGTGAAGTGCCTCCCATGTTAAAGGAGATACAGGAATGTACATTTATACTAGGTTGCCATGTGTGACCTATAACTTGTAAAGTCTTTTGGACTCTTCGTTTTGACATCTACTTTTTAGCTAATTATTGTATGATCTTCTCAAAATATTTTTCACACTGTCGACTAACTTGTGTTTGAATAGAAAAAAGCAGAACTTGCTTTTAAATATCCCCTCATGACATTTCCAGAGCTTCCCAGCCCATGAATTACCTGTGGTGTAGTGTTTAAGTCGACAAACACATAGGAAGACACCTCGGGGCAGGTTACAAAGAGGGGGAAGAGGGTGTTGTGTATACCGAGCATGGGAAATGGGCGGGGGGAGGAGGACAGGCACATGTTCTGAGTGGCGGGGTCGGCGGGGGGAGAGCAAGCCCTGCTTTCTCTAACAGGAGGACTTTGAGGAGGTTGTTGAGAGGTACAAGGCAGAGGGATGTGGGTAGAAAGCACCAGAGTGCACTGGCTGAACAAGCAGCTCTCGGTGGGGCGGCGGGAGTGAGCAGTGAGGATAGGCGTGGTGCAAAGGGAGTGATGGATGTGTGCGGTAGGATGGTGTGAGGAGCAGTGTGATGTCAGGGGAGGGAGGGATGTGTGCGGTAGGGTGGTGTGAGGAGCAGTGTGATGTCAGGGGAGGGATGGATGTGTGCAGCAGTGTAAAGTAAGGTGGTGTGAGTGGTGAGGCATGTGGTGTAGATGCCTTAACTATAATCTTCCAAAGTTCTTCAGATTCAGGAACCGTTCCTTTAGATTGGAAAATAGCGCATGACACTCCGCTTTTTAAGAATGGCGAGAGAGGGAAACCAGGGAATTATAGACCAGTTAGCCTAACATCTGTTGTCAGGAAATTGCTAGAGTCTATAATGAAGGATAGGGTGTCTGAACACCTTGCAAATTTTCAGTTGATCAGAGAGGGCCAGCATGGATTTGTGAAAGGTCGGTCATGCCTGACAAACCTGATTGAATTTTTTGAGGCGGTGACTAAAGTAGTGGACAGGGGAATGTCTATGGATATTATTTATATGGACTTCCAGAAGGCATTTGTAAAAGTCCCACATTAGAGACAGTTATCGAAGGTAGAAGCCCATGGAATTGAGGGCAAATTATTGACCTGGTGAGGAAATTGGCTGAGCGGCAGGAGAGGGAGAGTAGGGATAATGGGTAGGTACTCAAATTGGCAGGATGTGACTAGTGGTGGATCGCAGGGATCTGTGTTGGGGCCTCAACTATTCACAGTATTTATTAACGACTTCGATGATGGCATAGAAAGTCATATATCCAAATTTGCTGATGAGACAAAGATAGGCGGCATTGTGGGCAGTGTAGATGAAAGCATAAAATTATAAAGGGATATCGACAGATTAAGTGAATGGGCAAAACTGTGGCAAATGGATTTCAATGTAGGCAAATGTGAGGTCATCCACTTTGGACCTAAATAGGATTGAACAGGGCACTTTCTAAATGTTGAAAAGCTAAAAACAGTGGCGGTCCAAAGAAACTTGGGGGTTCAGGTACATAGATTATTAAAATGTCATGAACAGTTACAGGAAATAATCAAAAAGCTTAATGGAATGCTGGCCTTTATATCTAGAGGACTAGAATACAAGGGGGTAGAAGTTATGCTCAGCTTTCCAAAGCCCTGGTTAGACCACACCTGAAGTACTGTGAGCAGTTCTGGGCACCTCAGGAAGGATATATTGGCCTTGGCGGGAGTGCAGCGTAGGTTTACCAGAATGATACCCGGACTTCAAGGGTTAAGTTACGAGGAGAGATTACACAAACTAGGGTTGTATTCCCTAGAATTTAGAAGGTTAAGGGGTGATCTGACCGAAGTTTTCAAGATATTAAGGGGAACAGATAGGGTAGATAGAGAGAAACTATTTCCGTTGGTTGGGGGTTCTAGGACTGGGGGCATAGTCTAAAAGTTAGAGCTAGACCTTTCAGGAGTAAAATTACAAAACATTTCTACACACAAAGGGAGGTAGAAGTTTGGAACTCTCTTCTGCAAATGGCAATTGGTGCTAGATCAATTGTTAATTTTAAATCTGAGATTGAAAACTTTCTGTTAACCAAAGGTATTAAGCGATATGGACCAAAGGCAGGTATATGGAGTTAGGTCGCAGATCAGCCATGATCTCATTGAATGGCGGAACAGGCTCGAGGGGCTGAATGGCCTCCTCCTGTTCTTAAGTTCCTATGGTGTTAGGGGAGTGATGGGTGTGTGCAGCAGTGTAAGGTTTGGTGGAGTGAGTGGTGTGGAGGCGTGAGGTGTTAGGGTAGTGATGGAGGTGTGAGTTAGGGTAGGGTGATGAGCGTAAGGTGTTAGGGTAGTGATGGAGGTGTGAGTTAGGGTAGGGTGATGAGCGTAAGGTGTTAGGGTAGTGATGGAGGTGTGAGTTAGGGTAGGGTGATGAGCGTGAGTTGTTAGGGTAGTAATGGAGGGGTGAGGTAGGGTAGGGTGAGGAGGGCTGTGGTGTCAGGGTAGTGATGGAAGTGTGCAGCACTATAAGGTAGGGTGGAGTGTGGCCACGGTGTGAATTTTGAACGGGAATCGGTGAAGTTTGGAGAGCAGCAGTATTACTGAAAGGGGTGTGGAATACAACAGAGAGCATAATAGAGATGGGTGGCGTATATCGAGCTTTACCAAGGGAGGTGAGGGGTATATTAGTGCCTGTTACCGAGAGAAGTGTGGGATATATCAGAGAGCGTTACAGCGATAAACATGGGGTCTATCAGAGAGCATTCCAATGAACGATGTGGGAAATATTATAGCGTGTTACTGTGAGGAGTATGGCGGATATCAGAATGTGTTCCTGTGAAGGGTGTGGAATATATTATAGAATGGTGTGGTGAGGGGGTATGGGGTATATTATAGAATGGTGTGGTGAGGGGGTATGGGGTATATTATAGAATGGTGTGGTGAGGGGGTATGGGGTATATTATAGAATGGTGTGGTGAGGGGGTATGGGGTATATTATAGAATGGTGTGGTGAGGGGGTATGGGGTATATTATAGAATGGTGTGGTGAGGGGCTATGGGGTATATTATAGAATGGTGTGGTGAGGGGCTATGGGGTATATTATAGAATGGTGTGGTGAGGGGCTATGGGGTATATTATAGAATGGTGTGGTGAGGGGCTATGGGGTATATTATAGAATGGTGTGGTGAGGGGCTATGGGGTATATTATAGCTACAGGTGGAGTTATTACAGTAATTGTTGTTCCGAACATGTGCAGCTTCAATGTAACATTGCTGCTTGTTCCAGTGTTGTGGTTGGAGTTTCTCTGCAGCTGCTGTTAGCCTCACAGCCGACAGTCAATTCCCAATTCATCTTCCCTGCAGTATTTGTGGAAGTTGTTTCCCTTTTGTTCAGAAACCCAGAAGAGCCGAGGCCCAGAGTACAGACACGGCCAAGGTTGAAGAAAGACTGGGTTAATGATGGAGTGTCTGTCAGGAATGTTCTGCCCACATCAGGGTCGTCTCATTGAAATGACTGGGCTGAGATATGGTGTGAAGGGGAGGCGTCTGTATCCTCGACACAAGCTGCTGTTTATCCGCCGCTAAAACCCATAGGTGTGACCATCACTTCTAAAGGCTGCTACCATCTTACTCACCCTGGTGGTCCCCAGTCTCTGTTTGCACTCTCCCATTTCCCATTGCTGACAAGGTGACTGCTGGAATAACTGAGCTGTGATATAAACAGTAACAAAAGGAATATTAAAACATTTCATTGTAAAGTACGTGTTTCTTCTTCAACCTTGACAGTATTACGTCTCTCAACTAAAGAATTATCAGTGATACTAATCTCAGGACACTTTCACAGGGCTTCCCAGACCTGTTTGGGCCTATTTGGTCAATCAATGACACCAACCACGAGCACTTCTGTTGCTAAAAACACTTTCATCCACCTCCACGAATTAATCTCGCTCCGCTATCATCTCTCCTTTCTGTTACTGAAACCATGATCTATCAATTCATCACCGAGGCTCGAATTCGCAAATGCTCTGCCACTGGCCTCCCAAACTCAATCATCCACAAACCTCAACTCATCCAAGATTTTGCTTCCAACATCCTTACTAAGATCTGCACACGATCACCCACACCTGATCTCATCAAACTCCACTCACTCCCCGTCACTCACTGTCTCCAGTTCAAAATTCACACAATGGCGTCACTCCACCCTACCTTATAGTGCTACACACTTCCATCACTACCCTGACACCACACCTCACCTCACCCTACTCTACCTCACACCTCCATCACTACCCTGACACCACAACCCTCCTCACCCTACCCTACCTCACCCCTCCATCACTACCCTGACACCACAGCCCTCCTCACCCCTCCATCACTACCCTGACACCACAGCCCTCCTCACCCTACCCTAACTCACCCCTCCATCACTACCCTGACACCACAACCCTCCTCACCCTACCCTAACTCACCCCTCCATCACTACCCTACCTCGCACCTCCAGCCTCCACACCGCTCGCTCCACCAAACCTTATACTGCTGCACACACCCATCACTCCCCTAACACCATAGGAACCTAACAACAGGAGGAGGCCATTCAGCCCCTCGAGCCAGTTTCACCATTCAATGAGATTATGACTGATCTGCGACCTAACTCCATATACCTGCCTTTGGCCCATATCCCTTAATACCTTTGGTTAACAGAAAGTTTTCAATCTCAGATTTAAAATTAACAATTGATCTAGCACCAATTGCCATTTGCCGAAGAGAGTTCCAAACATCTATCACCCTGTGTGTGTAGAAGTGTTTCCTAATTTCACTCCTGAAAGGTCTGGCTCTAATTTTTAGACTATGCCCCCAGTCCTAGAATCCCCAACCAGCAGAAATAGTTTCTCTCTATCTACCCTATCTGTTCCCCTTAATATCTTGAAAACTTCGGTCAGATCACCCCTTAACCTTCTAAATTCTAGGGAATACAACCCTAATTTGTGTAATCTCTCCTCGTAACTTAATCCTTGAAGTCCGGGGATCATTCTGGTAAACCTACGCTGCACTCCCGCCAAGGCCAATATATCCTTCCTGAGGTGCCCAGAACTACTCACAGTACTTCAGGTGTGGTCTAACCAGGGCTTTGGAAAGCTGAGCATAACTTCTACCCCCTTGTATTCTAGTCCTCTAGATATAAAGGCCAACATTCCATTAGCCTTTTTGATTAGTTTCTGTACCTGTTCATGACATTTTACTGATGTGTACCTGGACCTCCAAGTCTCTGGACTACCACTGTTTTTAGCTTTTCAGCATTTAGAAAGTACCCTGTTCTATCCTTTTTAGGTCCAAAGTGGATGACCTCACATTTGCCTACACTGAAATCCATTTGCCACAGTTTTGCCCATTCACTTAATCTGTCGATATCCCTTTATAATTTTATGCTTTCATCTACACTTCCCACAATGCCGCCTATCTTTGCGTCATCAGCAAATCTGGATATATGACTTTCTATGCCATCATCTAAGTCGTTTATAAATACGATGAATAGTTGAGGCCCCAACACAGATCCCTGCAATCCACCACTAGTCACATCCTGCCAATTTGAGTACCTACCCATTATCCCTAGTCTCCCTCTCCTGCCGCTCAGCCAATTTCCTAACCAGGTCAATAATTTGCCCTCAATTCCATGGGCTTCAACCTTAGATAACAGTCTCTTATGTGGGACTTTATCAAATTCCTTCTGGAGGTCCATATAAATAATATCCATAGACATTCCCCTGTCCACTACTTTAATCACCTCCTCAAAAAATTCAATCAGGTTCGTCAGGCATGACCGACCTTTCACAAATCCATGCTGGCCCTCTCTGATCAATGGAAAATTTTCGAGTTGTTCAGTCACCCGATCCTTCATTATAGACCCCAGCAATTTCCCCACAACAGATGTTAGGCTAACTGGTCTATAATTCCCTGGTTTCCCTCTGTCGCCATTCTTAAAAAGCGGAGTGACATGTGCAATTTTCCATTTTAAAGGAACGGTTCCCGAATCGAAAAAACTTTGGAAGATTATAGTTAAGGCATCTACACCACATGCCTCACCACTCACACCACCATATTTTACACTGCTGCACACATCCATCCCTCTCCTGACATCACACGCCTCCTCACCCCTCCTCCACCCTAGCTTACACTGCGGCACACATCCATCCCTCCCGACATCACACTGCTCCTCACCCCACCCTACCGTACACATCCATCCCTCCCGACATCACACTGCTCCTCACACCACCCTACCGCACACATCCATCCCTCCAGACATCACACTGCTCCTCACACCACCCTACCGCACACATCCATCCCTCCCGACATCACACATCTCTTCACACCACCCTACCGCACACATCCCTCCCTCCCGACATCACACTGCTCCTCACCCCACCCTACCGCACACATCCCTCCCTCCCGACATCACACTGCTCCTCACACCATCCTACCGCACACATCCCTCCCTCCCGACATCACACTGCTCCTCACCCCACCCTACCGTACACATCCCTCCCTCCCCCGACAACACACTGTTCCTCACACCACCCTACCGCACACATCCATCCCTCCCCTGACATCACACTGCGCCTCAACCCACCCTACCGCACACATCCATCCCTCCCGACATCACACTGCTCCTCACACCACCCTACCGCACACATCCATCCCTCCCCAAACATCACACTGTTCCTCACACCACCCTACCGTACACATCCCTCCCCTGATATCACCCTGCTCCTCACCCCACCCTACCGCACACATCCCACCCGACATCACACTGCTCCTCACCCCACCCGACCGCACACATCCATCCCTCCCGACATCACACTGCTCCTCACACCACCCTACCGCACACATCCCTCCCTCCCCTGACATCACACTGCTCCTCACCCCACCCTACCGCACACATCCATCCCTCCCCCGACATCACACTGCTCCTCACCCCACCCTACCATACACATCCCTCCCTCCCGACATCACACTGCTCCTCACACCACCCTACCGCACACATCCCTCCCTCCCGACATCACACTGCTCCTCACACCACCCGACCGCACACATCCCTCCCTCCCGACATCACACTGCTCCTCACACCACCCTACCGCACACATCCCTCCCTCCCGACATCACACTGCTCCTCACACCACCCTACCGCACACATCCATCCCTCCCGACATCACACTGCTCTTCACCCCACCCTACCGTACACATCCATCCCTCCCGACATCACACTGCTCCTCACCCCACCCTACCGCACACATCCATCCCGACATCACACTGCTCCTCACCCCATCCTACCGCACACATCCATCCCGACATTACACTGCTCCTCACCCCACCCTAACGCACACATCCATCCCGACATCACACTGCTCCTCACATCACCCTACCGCACACATCCATCCCTCCCGACATCACACTGCTCCTCACATCACCCTACCGCACACATCCCTCCCTCCCAACATCACACTGCTCCTCACCCCACCCTACCGCACACATCCCTCCCTCCCCTGACATCACACTGCTCCTCACACCACCCTACCGCACACATCCCTCCCTCCCGACATCACACTGCTCCTCACACCACCCTACCGCACACATCCATCCCTCCCGACATCACACTGCTCCTCACACCACCCTACCGCACACATCCATCCCTCCCGACATCACACTGCTCCTCACACCACCCAACGCACACATCCCTCCCTCCCCCGACATCACACTGCTCCTCACACCACCCTACCGTACACATCCATCCCTCCCCGACATCACACTGCTCCTCACACCAACCTACCGCACACATCCATCCCTCCCGACATCACACTGCTCTTCACACCACCCTACCGTACACATCCATCCCTCCCGACATCACACTGCTCCTCACACCACCCTACCGCACACATCCATCCCTCCCGACATCACACTGCTCCTCACCCCACCCTACCGCACACATCCCTCCCTCCCCTGACATCACACTGCTCCTCACACCACCCTACCGCACATATCCCTCCCTCCCGACATCACACTGCTCCTCACACCACCCTACCACACACATCCCTCCCTCCCGACATCACACTGCTCCTCACCCCACCCTACCGTACACATCAATCCCTCCCGACATCACACTGCTCCTCACCCCATCCGACCGCACACATCCATCCCGACATCACACTGCTCCTCACACCACCCTACCGCACACATCCATCCCGACATCACACTGCTCCTCACACCACCCTACCGTACACATCCATCCCTCCCGACATCACACTGCTCCTCACCCCACCCTACCGCACACATCCATCCCTCCCGAAATCACACTGCTCCTCACCCCACCCTACCGCACACATCCCTCCCTCCCCTAACATCACACTGTTCCTCACACCACCCTACCGTACACATCCATCCCTCCCGAAATCACACTGCTCCTCACACCACCCTACCGTACACATCCATCCCTCCCGAAATCACACTGCTCCTCACACCACCCTACCGCACACATCCATCCCTCCCCCGACATCACACTGCTCCTCACACCACCCTACCGCACACATCCCTCCCTCCCCCGACATCACACTGCTCCTCACACCACCCTACCGCACACATCCCTCCCTCCCCCGACATCACACTGCTCCTCACACCACCCTACCACACACATCCCTCCCTCCCCCGACATCACACTGCTCCTCACACCACCCTACCACACACATCCCTCCCTCCCCCGACATCACACTGCTCCTCACACCACCCTACCACACACATCCATCCCTCCCGACATCACACTGCTCCTCACACCACCCTACCGCACACATCCATCCCTCCCGACATCACACTGCTCCTCACCCCACCCTACCGCACACATCCATCTCTCCCCCGACATCACACTGCTCCTCACCCCACCCTACCGCACACATCCCTCCCTCCCCCGACATCACACTGCTCCTCACACCACCCTACCACACACATCCCTCCCTCCCGACATCACACTGCTCCTCACCCCACCCTACCGCACACATCCATCCCTCCCGACATCACACTGCTCCTCACCCCACCCTACCGCACACATCCATCCCTCCCGACATCACACTGCTCCTCACACCACCCTACCGCACACATCCCTCCCTCCCGACATCACACTGCTCCTCACACCACCCAACGCACACATCCCTCCCTCCCCCGACATCACACTGCTCCTCACCCCACCCTACCGCACACATCCCTCCCTCCCCTGACATCACACTGCTCCTCACAACACCCCACCGCACACATCCATCCCTCCCCCGACATCACACTGCTCCTCACAACACCCCACCGCACACATCCATCCCTCCCCCGACATCACACTGCTCCTCACACCACCCTACCGTACACATCCATCCCTCCCGACATCACACTGCTCCTCACACCACCCTACCGCACACATCCATCCCTCCCCCGACATCACACTGCTCCTCACCCCACCCTACCGTACACATCCATCCCTCCCCCGACATCACACTGCTCCTCACACCACCCTACCGCACACATCATTCCCTCCCGACATCACACTGCTCCTCACCCCACCCTACCGTACACATCCCTCCCTCCCGACATCACACTGCTCCTCACACCACCCTACCGCACACATCCCTCCCTCCCGACATCACACTGCTCCTCACCCCACCCTACCGCACACATCCCTCCCTCCCGACATCACACTGCTCTCACACCACCCGACCGCACACATCCCTCCCTCCCCCGACATCACACTGCTCCTCACACCACCCTACCGCACACATCCATCCCTCCCCGACATCACACTGCTCCTCACCCCACCCTACCGTACACATCCCTCCCGACATCACACTGCTCCTCACACCACCCAACCGTACACATCCATCCCTCCCGACATCACACTGCTCCTCACACCACCCTACCGCACACATCCCTCCCTCCCAACATCACACTACTCCTCACACCACCCTACCGCACACATCCCTCCCTCCCGACATCACACTGCTCCTCACACCACCCTACCGCACACATCCATCCCTCCCGACATCACACTACTCCTCACGCCACCCTACCGCACACATCCATCCCTCCCGACATCACACTGCTCCTCACACCACCCTACCGTACACATCCATCCCTCCCGACATCACACTGCTCCTCACACCACCCAACGCACACATCCATCCCTCCCGACATCACACTGCTCCTCACACCACCCAACGCACACATCCATCCCTCCCGACATCACACTGCTCCTCACCCCACCCTACCGTACACATCCATCCCGACATCACACTGCTCCTCACACCACCCTACCGTACACATCCATCCCTCCCGACATCACACTGCTCCTCACCCCACCCTACCGTACACATCCCTCCCTCCCCGACATCACACTGCTCCTCACACCACCCTACCGTACACATCCATCCCTCCCGACATCACACTGCTCCTCACCCCACCCTACCGTACACATCCATCCCTCCCGACATCACACTGCTCCTCACCCCACCCTACCGTACACATCCATCCCTCCCGACATCACACTGCTCCTCACACCACCCTACCGTACACATCCATCCCTCCCGACATCACACTGCTCCTCACCCCACCCTACCGTACACATCCCTCCCTCCCCCGACATCACACTGTTCCTCACACCACACACATCCATCCCTCCCCCGACATCACACTGCTCTCACCACCCTACCGCACACATCCTTCCCTCCCCTGACATCACACTGCTCCTCACACCACCCTACCGTACACATCCCTCCCTCCCGACATCACACTGCTCCTCACACCACCCTACCGTACACATCCCTCCCCCGACATCACACTGCTCCTCACACCACCCTACCGCACACATCCATCCTTCCCGACATCACACTGCTCCTCACGCCACCCTACCGTACACATCCATCCCTCCCGAAATCACACTGCTCCTCACACCACCCTACCGTACACATCCATCCCTCCCGAAATCACACTGCTCCTCACACCACCCTACCGCACACATCCATTCCGACATCACACTGCTCTCACACCACCCTACCGCTCACATCCATCCCTCCCCTGACATCACACTGCTCCTCACACCACCCTACCGCACACATCCATCCCTCCCGACATCACACTGCTTCCCACCCCACCCTACCGCACACATCCATCCCTCCCGACATCACACTGCTCCTCACACCACCCTACCGCACACATCCATCCCTCCCGACATCACACTGCTTCCCACCCCACCCTACCGTACACATCCCTCCCTCCCCCGACATCACACTGCTCCTCACACCACCCTACCACACACATCCCTCCCTCCCCGACATCACACTGCTCCTCACCCCACCCTACCACACACATCCCTCCCTCCCCCGACATCACACTGCTCCTCACACCACCCTACCACACACATCCATCCCTCCCGACATCACACTGCTCCTCACACCACCCTACCGCACACATCCCTCCCTCCCGACATCACACTGCTCCTCACACCACCCTACCGTACACATCCATCCCTCCCGACATCACACTGCTCCTCACCCCACCCTACCGCACACATCCATCTCTCCCCCGACATCACACTGCTCCTCAGCCCACCCTACCGTACACATCCATCCCTCCCCCGACATCACACTGCTCCTCACACCACCCTACCGTACACATCCATCCCTCCCGACATCACACTGCTCCTCACACCACCCTACCGCACACATCCATCCCTCCCCCGACATCACACTGCTCCTCACCCCACCCGACCGTACACATCAATCCCTCCCCCGACATCACACTGCTCCTCACACCACCCTACCGCACACATCATTCCCTCCCGACATCACACTGCTCCTCACACCATCCTACCGTACACATCCCTCCCTCCCCCGACATCACACTGCTCCTCACCCCACCCTACCGTACACATCCCTCCCTCCCGACATCACACTGCTCCTCACACCACCCTACCGCACACATCCCTCCCGACATCACACTGCTCCTCACACCACCCAACCGTACACATCCCTCCCTCCCGACATCACACTGCTCCTCACACCACCCTACCGCACACATCCCTCCCTCCCAACATCACACTACTCCTCACACCACCCTACCGCACACATCCATCCCTCCCGACATCACACTACTCCTCACGCCACCCTACCGCACACATCCATCCCTCCCGACATCACACTGCTCCTCACACCACCCTACCGCACACATCCCTCCCTCCCAACATCACACTACTCCTCACACCACCCTACCGCACACATCCATCCCTCCCGACATCACACTACTCCTCACGCCACCCTACCGCACACATCCATCCCTCCCGACATCACACTGCTCCTCACACCACCCTACCGCACACATCCATCCCTCCCGACATCACACTGCTCCTCACACCACCCAACGCACACATCCATCCCTCCCGACATCACACTGCTCCTCACCCCACCCTACCGTACACATCCATCCCTCCCGACATCACACTGCTCCTCACCCCACCCTACCGTACACATCCATCCCTCCCGACATCACACTGCTCCTCACACCACCCTACCGTACACATCCATCCCTCCCGACATCACACTGCTCCTCACCCCACCCTACCGCACACATCCCTCCCTCCCCCGACATCACACTGCTTCCACCCCACCCTACCGTACACATCCCTCCCTCCCCCGACATCACACTGCTCCTCACCCCACCCTACCGTACACATCCCTCCCTCCCCCGACATCACACTGTTCCTCACACCACACACATCCATCCCTCCCCCGACATCACACTGCTCTCACCACCCTACCGCACACATCCTTCCCTCCCCTGACATCACACTGCTCCTCACACCACCCTACCGTACACATCCCTCCCTCCCGACATCACACTGCTCCTCACACCACCCTACCGTACACATCCCTCCCCCGACATCACACTGCTCCTCACACCACCCTACCACACACATCCATCCTTCCCGACATCACACTGCTCCTCACGCCACCCTACCACACACATCCATCCCTCCCGACATCACACTGCTCCTCACACCACCCTACCGCACACATCCATCCCGACATCACACTGCTCCTCACCCCACCCTACCGTACACATCCATCCCTCCCGACATCACACTGCTCCTCACACCACCCTACCGCACACATCCCTCCCTCCCCTGACATCACACTGCTCCTCACACCACCCTACCGCACACATCCCTCCCTCCCCCGACATAACACTGCTCCTCACACCACCCTACCGTACACATCCCTCCCTCCCCTAACATCACACTGCTCCTCACACCACCCTACCGCACACATCCATCCTTCCCCTGACATCACACTGCTCCTCACACCACCCTACCGTACACATCCATCCCTCCGGACATCACACTGCTCCTCACACCACCCTACCGTACACATCCATCCCTCCCCTGACATCACCCTGCTCCTCACCCCACCCAACCGCACACATCCCACCCGACATCACACTGCTCCTCACCCCACCCTACCGCACACATCCATCCCTCCCGACATCACACTGCTCCTCACACCACCCTACCGTACACATCCCTCCCTCCCATCACACTGCTCCTCACACCACCCTACCGTACACATCCCTCCCTCCCATCACACTGCTCCTCACCCCACCCTACCGCACACATCCCTCCCGACATCACACTGCTCCTCACACCACCCTACCGTACACATCCCTCCCTCCCATCACACTGCTCCTCACCCCACCCTACCGCACACATCTATCCCGACATCACACTGCTCCTCACCCCACCCTAACGCACACATCCATCCCGACATCACACTGCTCCTCACCCCACCCTACCGTACACATCCATCCCGACATCACACTGCTCCTCACCCCACCCTAACGCACACATCCCTCCCGACATCACACTGCTCCTCACACCACCCTACCGCACACATCCCTCACTCCCGACATCACACTGCTCCTCACATCACCCGACCGCACACATCCCTTCCTCCCGACATCACACTGCTCCTCACCCCACCCTACCGCACACATCCCTCACTCCCGACATCACACTGCTCCTCACACCACCCTACCGCACACATCCATCCCGCCCCCGACATCACACTGCTCCTCACACCACCCGACCGCACACATCCATCCCGACATCACACAGCTCCTCACCCAACCCTACCGCACACATCCATCCCGACATCACACTGTTCCTCACACCATCCTACCGCACACATCCATCCCTCCCGACATCACACTGCTCCTCACACCACCCTACCACACACATCCATCCCTCCCGACATCACACTGCTCCTCACACCACCCTACCGCACACATCCCTCAGTCCCGACATCACTGTTCCTCACTCCACCCTACCGCACACATCCCTCCCCCGACATCACACTGCTCCTCACACCACCCTACCGCACACATCCCTCCCTCCCGACATCACACTGCTCCTCACACCACCCTACCACACACATCCCTCCCTCCCGACATCACACTGCTCCTCACACCACCCAACCGCACACATCCCTCCCCCGACATCACACTGCTCCTCACACCACCCAACCGCACACATCCATCCCTCCCGACATCACACTGCTCCTCACACCCCCCTACCGCACACATCCATCCCTCCCCCGACATCACACTGCTCCTCACACCACCCAACCGCACACATCCATCCCTCCCGACATCACACTGCTCCTCACACCACCCTACCGCACACATCCATCCCTCCCGACATCACACTGCTCCTCAGCCCACCCTACCGCACACATCCATCCCTCCCGACATCACACTGCTCCTCAGCCCACCCTACCGCACACATCCATCCCTCCCGACATCACACTGCTCCACACACCACCCAACCGTACACATCCATCCCTCCCGACATCACACTGCTCCTCACACCATCCTGCCGCACACATCCATCCCTCCCGACATCACACTGCTTCCCACCCCACCCTACCGTACAAATCCATCCCTCCCCGACATCACACTGCTCCTCACACCACCCTACCGCACACATCCCTCCCTCCCCCGACATCACACTGCTCCTCACACCACCCTACCGCACACATCCATCCCTCCCGACATCACACTGCTCCTCACACCACCCTACCGCACACATCCATTCCGACATCACACTGCTCCTCACACCACCCTACCGCACACATCCATCCCTCCCGACATCACACTGCTCCTCACACCACCCTACCGCACACATCCATCCCTCCCGACATCACACTGCTTCCCACCCCACCCTACCGTACACATCCATCCCTCCCGACATCACACTGCTCCTCACACCACCCTACCGCACACATCCCTCCCTCCCGACATCACACTGTTCCTCACACCACCCTACCGCACACATCCCTCCCCCGACATCACACTGCTCCTCACACCACCCTACCGCACACATCCCTCCCCTGACATCACACTGCTCCTCACACCACCCTACCGCACACATCCCTCCCTCCCGACATCACACTGCTCCTCACCCCACCCTACCGCACACATCCCTCCCTCCCGACATCACACTGCTCCTCACCCCACCCTACCGTACACATCCCTCCCTCCCGACATCACACTGTTCCTCACACCACCCTACCGCACACATCCCTCCCTCCCCTAACATCACACTGCTCCTCACACCACCCTACCGTGCACATCCCTCCCGACATCACACTGCTCCTCACCCCACCCTACCGCACACATCCCTCCATCCCGACATCACACTGCTCCTCACCCCACCCTACCGCACACATCCCTCCATCCCGACATCACACTGCTCCTCACCCCACCCTACCGCACACATCCCTCCATCCCGACATCACACTGCTCCTCACCCCACCCTACCGCACACATCCATCCCTCCCCCGACATCACACTGCTCCTCACACCACCCTACCGTACACATCCATCCCTCCCCCGACATCACACTGCTCCTCACCCCACCCTACCGTACACATCCATCCCTCCTCCGACATCACACTGCTACTCACCCCATCCTACCATACACATCCATCCCTCCCGACATCACCCTGCTCCTCACACCACCCTACCGCACACATCCATCCCTCCCGACATCACACTGCTCCTCACACCACCCTACCGTACACATCCCTCCCTCCCGACATCACACTGCTCCTCACATCACCCTACTGCACACATCCATCCCTCCCGACATCACACTGCTCCTCACACCACCCTACCGCACACATCCCTCCCTCCCGACATCACACTGCTCCTCACACCACCCTACCGCACACATCCCTCCCTCCCGACATCACACTGCTCCTCACACCACCCTACCGCACACATCCCTCCCTCCCGACATCACACTGCTCCTCACACCACCCTACCGCACACATCCCTCCCTCCCGACATCACACTGCTCCTCACACCACCCTACCGCACACATCCCTCCCTCCCGACATCACACTGCTCCTCACACCACCCTACCGCACACATCCATCCCTCCCGACATCACTGCTCCTCACCCCACCCTACCGTACACATCCCTCCCTCCCGACCTCACACTGCTCCTCACACCACCCTACCGTACACATCCATCCCTCCCGACATCACTGCTCCTCACCCCACCCTACCGTACACATCCCTCCCTCCCGACCTCACACTGCTCCTCACACCACCCTACCGTACACATCCCTCCCTCCCGACATCACACTGCTCCTCGCCCCACCCTACCGCACACATCCTTCCCTCCCGACATCACATTGCTCCTCACACCACCCGACCGCACACATCCCTCCCTCCCCTGACATCACACTGCTCCTCGCCCCACCCTACCGCACACATCCTTCCCTCCCGACATCACCCTGCTCCTCACCCCACCCTACCGCACACATCCCACCCGACATCACACTGTTCCTCACACCACCCTACCGCACACATCCCTCCCTCCCCCGACATCACACTGCTCCTCACACCACCCTACCGCACACATCCCTCCCTCCCGACATCACACTGCTCCTCACACCATCCTACCGCACACATCCATCCCGACATCACCCTACCGCACACATCCATCCCTCCCGACATCACACTGCTCCTCACACCACCCTACCGCACACATCCCTCCCTCCCGACATCACACTGCTCCTCACACCACCCTACCATACACATCCCTCCCTCCCCTAACATTACACTGTTCCTCACACCACCCTACCGCACACATCCCTCCCGCCATCACACTGCTCCTCACCCCATCCTACCGCACACATCCATCCCTCCCGACATCACACTGCTCCTCACCCCACCCTACCGCACACATCCATCCCTCCCCCGACTTCACACTGCTCCTCATCCCACCCTACCGTACACATCCATCCCTCCCGACATCACACTGCTCCTCACACCACCCTACCGCACACATCCCTCCCTCCCGACATCACACTGCTCCTCACCCCACCCTACCGCACACATGCATCCCTCCCCCGACATCACACTGCTCCTCACACGACCCTACCGCACACATCCATCCCACCCGACATCACACTGCTCCTCACCCCACCCTACCGCACACATCCCACCCGACATCACACTGCTCCTCACACCACCCTACCGCACACATCCATCCCTCCCGACATCACACTGCTCCTCACACCACCCTACCGTACACATCCCTCCCTCCCGACATCACACTGCTCCTCACACCACCCTACCGCACACATCCCTCCCTCCCCTAACATCACACTGTTCCTCACACCACCCTACCGTACACATCCCTCCCTTCCCCAACATCACACTCCTCCTCACACCACCCTACCGCACACATCCCTCCCTCCCCTAACATCACACTGTTCCTCACACCACCCTACCGCACACATCCCTCCCTCCCCTAACATCACACTGCTCCTCACACCACCCTACCGTACACATCCCTCCCTTCCCCAACATCACACTCCTCCTCACACCACCCTACCGCACACATCCCTCCCTCCCCTAACATCACACTGTTCCTCACACCACCCTACCGCACACATCCCTCCCTCCCCTAACATCACACTGCTCCTCACACCACCCTACCGCACACATCCCTCCCTCCCGACATCACACTGCTCCTCACACCACCCTACCGTACACATCCCTCCCTTCCCCAACATCACACTCCTCCTCACACCATCCTATCGCACACATCCCTCCCGCCATCACACTGCTCCTCACACCACCCTACCGTACACATCCCTCCCGACATCACACTGCTCCTCACCCCACCCTACCGTACACATCCCTCCATCCCGACATCACACTGCTCCTCACCCCACCCTACCGCACACATCCATCCCTCCCCCGACTTCACACTGCTCCTCATCCCACCCTACCGTACACATCCATCCCTCCCGACATCACACTGCTCCTCACCCCACCCTACCGCACACATCCCTCCCTCCCGACATCACACTGCTCCTCACCCCACCCGACCGCACACATCCATCCCTCCCGACATCACACTGCTCCTCACACCACCCTACCGCACACATCCATCCCTCCCCCGACATCACACTGCTCCTCACACCACCCTACCGCACACATCCATCTCTCCCCCGACATCACACTGCTCCTCACACGACCCTACCGTACACATCCATCCCTCCCCAAACATCACACTGTTCCTCACACCACCCTACCGCACACCTCCATCCCTCCCCAAACATCACACTGCTCCTCACCCCATCCTACCGCACACATCCATCCCGACATCACCCTACCGCACACATCCCTCCCTCCCGACATCACACTGCTCCTCACACCACCCTACCGTACACATCCCTCCCTTCCCCAACATCACACTCCTCCTCACACCACCCTACCGCACACATCCCTCCCTCCCCTAACATCACACTGTTCCTCACACCACCCTATCGCACACATCCCTCCCGCCATCACACTGCTCCTCACACCACCCTACCGTACACATCCCTCCCGACATCACACTGCTCCTCACCCCACCCTACCGTACACATCCCTCCATCCCGACATCACACTGCTCCTCACCCCACCCTACCGCACACATCCATCCCTCCCCCGACTTCACACTGCTCCTCATCCCACCCTACCGTACACATCCATCCCTCCCGACATCACACTGCTCCTCACCCCACCCTACCGCACACATCCCTCCCTCCCGACATCACACTGCTCCTCACCCCACCCGACCGCACACATCCATCCCTCCCGACATCACACTGCTCCTCACACCACCCTACCGCACACATCCATCCCTCCCCCGACATCACACTGCTCCTCACACCACCCTACCGCACACATCCATCTCTCCCCCGACATCACACTGCTCCTCACACGACCCTACCGTACACATCCATCCCTCCCCAAACATCACACTGTTCCTCACACCACCCTACCGCACACATCCATCCCTCCCCAAACATCACACTGTTCCTCACACCACCCTACCGTACACATCAATCCCTCCCCTGGCATCACCCTGCTCCTCACACCACCCTACCGCACACATCCATCCCTCCCGACATCACCCTGCTCCTCACACCACCCTACCGCACACATCCCTCCCTCCCGACATCACACTGCTCCTCACCCCACCCTACCGCACACATCCATCCCTCCCATCACACTGCTCCTCACACCACCCTACCGTACACATCCATCCCTCCCGACATCACACTGCTCCTCACACCACCCTACCGCACACATCCCTCCCTCCCGACATCACACTGCTCCTCACACCACCCTACCGCACACATCCCTCCCTCCCCTGACATCACACTGTTCCTCACACCACCCTACCGCACACATCCCTCCTGACATCACACTGCTCCTCACACCACTCTACCGCACACAT
This sequence comes from Squalus acanthias, assembly GCA_030390025.1. Lineage (NCBI taxonomy): Eukaryota > Metazoa > Chordata > Chondrichthyes > Squaliformes > Squalidae > Squalus > Squalus acanthias. Next base: position 15,137 of record JASTWF010000540.1, on the reverse strand, counting down.
CCCTCCCTCCCCCGACATCACACTGCTCCTCACACCATCCTACCGCACACATGCCTCCCTCCCAACATCACACTGCTCCTCACACCACCCTACCGCACACATCCGTCCTGACATCACACTGCTCCTCACACCACCCTACCGCACACATCCATCCCTCCCCTGACATCACACTGCTCCTCACACCATCCTACCGAACACATCCATCACTCCCTTCGCACCACGCCTGTCCTCACTGCTCACTCCCGCCGCCCCACCGAGAGCTGCTTGTTCAGCCAGTGCTCTCTGGTGCTTTCTACCCACATCCCTCTGCCTTGTACCTCTCAACAACCTCCTCAAAGTCCTCCTGTTAGAGAAAGCTGGTCTTGCTCTCCCCCCGCCGACCCTGCCACTCAGAACATGTGCCTGTCCTCCTCCCCCCGCCCATTTCCCATGCTCGGATACACAACACCCTCTTCCCCCTCTTTGTAACCTGCCCCGAGGTGTCTTCCTATGTGTTTGTCTACTTAAACACTACACCACAGGTAATTCATGGGCTGGGAAGCTCTGGAGATGTCATGAGGGGATATGTAAAAGCAAGTTCTGCTTTTTTCTATTCAAACACAAGTTAGTTGACAGTGTGAAAAATATTTTGAGGAGATCATACAATAATCAACTAAAAAGTAGATGTCAAAACGAAGAGTCCAAAAGACTTTACAAGTTATAGGTCACAAATGGCAACGTAGTATAAATGTACATTTCTGTATCTCCTTTAACATGGGAGGCACTTCACATAACAGAGAGCAGCAGTGGAGGAGTTATGAGGGATGACCAAAGGTTGTGTCGAAAAGATCAGTTCTAAGAAAGCTTGAGAAGCAGCGAGGAGTTTGTGCCTTTTAGCTGTTTCTTATTCTGAAAATATGTAAATGAAGAGTTGGACAAAGTATCTGAATAACCTGTCCCCGCCCCCAGTACAGGACACTATTGGATCCATGGCAACAATAACTCGGCATGAACAGGACAAGCTCCTCACCTGGGCCCCAAGTCCTTCTTGGCTTTTTCCTGATGTTTTGTGGAATTGACTTCATGTATCGCCATGCTCTTCGCTCCTTCTTGATCAGACAGCTGGTCACCTTTCTGCAGTTTACAGTCTCCTTCACTTCTCACAGGTTCTGTTCCTTCACCACAGGAGAGTTGCTCATTGGCTGAAAATACATTAGCACAAGGATTAGAGAAAGCTGGGCATTGTGATTGCTCTCCCCCACTCAGAGCATCTGCTGCTGTCTGAATGAAGAGGGATGGGCTGTGTGAGCAATGTCAGAGTATTACTGAGAGGGGTGTGAGGAGCATCAGCAAGCTTTACTGAAAGGGCTGTGGGGTATATCACCAAGTGTTACTGGGAGGGGTGTGGAATACGTCAGAGAGCTTAATAGAGATGGGTGGCGTATATCATCGAGCTTTACCAAGGGAGGTGAGGGGTATATCAGTGACCGTTACCGAGAGAAGTGTGGGATATATCAGAGAGCATTACAGCGATAAACATGGGGTCTATCAGAGAGCATTCCAATGAACGATGTGGGAAAAATTATAGCGCGTTACTGTGAGGAGTATAGCAAATATCAGAATGTGTTCCTGTGAAGGGTGTGGAATATATTATAGAATGGTATTGTGAGGGGGTATGGGGCATATTATAGAATGGTGTGGTGAGGGGGTATGGGGCATATTATAGAATGGTGTGGTGAGGGGGTATGGGGCATATTATAGAATGGTGTGGTGAGGGGGTATGGGGCATATTATAGAATGGTGTGGTGAGGGGGTATGGGGTATATTATAGCTACAGGTGGAGTTATTACAGTAATTGTTGTTCCGGACATGTGCAGCTTCAATGTAACATTGCTGCTTGTTCCAGTGTTGTGGTTGGAGTTTCTCTGCAGCTGCTGTTAGCCTCACAGCCAACAGTCAATTCCCAATTCATCTTCCCTGCAGTATTTGTGGAAGTTGTTTCCCTTTTGTTCAGAAACCCAGAAGAGCCGAGGCCCAGAGTACAGACACGGCCAAGGTTGAAGAAAGACTGGGTTAATGATGGAGTGTCTGTCAGGAATGTTCTGCCCACATCAGGGTCGTCTCATTGAAATGACTGGGCTGAGATATGGTGTGAAGGGGAGGCGTCTGTATCCTCGACACAAGCTGCTGTTTATCCGCAGCTAAAACCCATAGGTGTGACCATCACTTCTAAAGGCTGCTACCATCTTACTCACCCTGGTGGTCCCCAGTCTCTGTTTGCACTCTCCCGTTTCCCATTGCTGACAAGGTGACTGCTGGAATAACTGAGCTGTGATATAAACAGTAACAAAAGGAATATTAAAACATTTCATTGTAAAGTACGTGTTTCTTCTTCAACCTTGACAGTATTACGTCTCTCAACTAAAGAATTATCAGTGATACTAATCTCAGGACACTTTCACAGGGCTTCCCAGACCTGTTTGGGCCTATTTGGTCAATCAATGACACCAACCACGAGCACTTCTGTTACTAAAAACACTTTCATCCACCTCCACGAATTAATCTCGCTCCGCTATCATCTCTCCTTTCTGTTACTGAAACCCTGATCTATCAATTCATCACCGAGGCTCGAATTCGCAAATGCTCTGCCACTGGCCTCCCAAACTCAATCATCCACAAACCTCAACTCATCCAAGATTTTGCTTCCAACATCCTTACTAAGATCTGCACACCATCACCCACACCTGATCTCATCAAACTCCACTCACTCCCCGTCACTCACTGTCTCCAGTTCAAAATTCACACCATCGCGTCACTCCACCCTACCTTATAGTGCTGCACACTTCCATCAACCCCCAACACCACACCTCTCCTCACCCCTCACTGCCTCCACTCCACCATCGAGAGCTGCCTGTTCTGCCAATGTCCTCTGGAGATCTTTACCTAGGTCCCTCTGCCTTGCACCTTTTTCCAGAACCTCAACAACCTCTGATTTGACTCTAGGTTTAGATTTGCCTGATACATGACCTTCCTCCCCACCCCACAATCGCCGTTCCTCACACTCGGTATCCTCCACACCCTTTCCCATTCTTTTGCAATGCGCTCCGAGGTATCTTCCTACGTGTTTGTCCAGTTAAAGACTACAGCACAAGTCATCCATGGGCTGGGAAGCTCTTTGAGAAGCTCTGAAGAGGTCATGAGCGCGCATTTAAAGCAAGTTCAGCTTTCATTCTATTAAAATAAGTTCTATAATATACCCCATAACTCCTCACAATGACACCCTCAAAGGAACACACTGATATATCCCAGAATTCTCACAATGACACTCTATAATATATCCTACACCCCTTAAAGGAACACACTCTGATAGACCCCATGTTTGCAAGTTGTTCGACAGTGTGAAAAATATTGATAATGCATTGAAAAGGCTGCTAAAAAAGCACACGGGATACTGGGCTTTATAAATAGAGGTCATGATGCGGAGATGCCGGTGTTGGACTGGGGTGGACAAAATTGAGAGGTCGCACAACACCAGGTTATAGTCCAACAGTTTTATTTTAAATCACAAGCTTTCGGAGTTAAAACTCCTTCGTCGGGTGAAGTGAGGAGATACAGAATCGTCAAAGCATATATAGATAGAGAACAATGCATGTGTAACTTACAATTGCAGACAACTAAATTCAATCATCCTGACTGTTTATCTGCCGAGGTGTGATAAAGTTAATCAGGTCAGCCAGGAAGGTACCACATCAAAGACATAGCAAGATACAACTGAGACAATGAGGTGGAGTCGCATGGGGTCTAACGTGTCAAAAGCTGCCGTCTGTATGTAAAACGATTAACTTTAAAATTTTTACTTTTTTACAGGGAATCACATCTGTGAACAAGCCAACGACGACTCGAGTCCGGATCACGTCATGTATCGTGACATAAACCCAAGATCCCGATTGAGACCGTCTTCATGAGTGCGGAACTTGGCTATCAGTTTCTGCTCGATGATTTTGCGTTGTCGTGTTTTTCTAAGGCCGCCTTGGAGAACGCTTACCCGCAGATCCGAGGCTGAATGTCCTTGACTGCTGAAGTGTTCCCCGACTGGGAGGTAACAATCCTGCCTGGCGATTGTTGCGCGGTGCTCGTTCATACGTTGTCTCAGTGTCTGCATGGTCTCGCCGATGTACCATGCCGCGGTGCATTCTTTCCTGCAACGTATGAGGTAGACAACGTTGGCCGAGTCACATGAGTATGTACCATGTACCTGGTGGGTAGTGTCCTCACGTGTGATGATGGTATCTGTGTTGATGATCTGGCATGTCTTGCAGAGTTTGCCGTGGCAGGGTTGTGTGGTGTCGTGGTCGCTGTTATCCTGAAAGCTGGGTAATTTGCTGCGAATGATGGTACTTCTGAGGTTAGGCGGCTGTTTGAAGGCAAGTAGTGGAGGCGTGGGGATGGCCTTAGCGAGGTGTTTGTCGTCATCGATGACATGTTGAAGGCTGCGAAGAACATGGCGTAGTTTCTCCGCTCCGGGGAAGTACTGGACGACGTAGGGTACCCTGTTGGTTGTGTCCCGTGTTTGCCTTCTGAGGAGGTCTATACGATTTTTCGCTGTGGCCCGTCGGAACTGTCGATCGATGAGTCGAGCGTCATATCCCGTTCTTACGAGGGCGTTTTTCAGCGTCCGTAGGTGTCCATCGCGTTCCTCCTCGTCTGAGCAGATCCTGTGTATTCGCAGGGCTTGTCCATAGGGGATGGCTTCTTTAACGTGGTTAGGGTGGAAGCTGGAGAAGTGGAGCATCGTGAGGTTGTCCGTGGGCTTGCGGTAGAGTGAAGTGCTGAGGTGTCCGTCTTTGATGGAGATTCGTGTGTCCAGGAATGAAACCGATTCTGAGGAGTAGTCCATGGTGAGTTTGATGGTGGGATGGAACTTGTTTATGTTATCGTGTAGTCTTTTCAGTGATCCTTCGCCATGGGTCCAAAGGAAGAAAATGTCGTCGATGTATCTGGTGTACAGCGTTGGCTGGAGGTCCTGTGCAGTGAAGAAGTCTTGCTCGAACTTGTGCATGAAGATGTTGGCGTATTGGGGTGCGAATTTGGTCCCCATGGCTGTTCCGTGTGTTTGGGTAAAAAAATGGTTGTCGAAGGTGAAGACATTGTGGTCAAGGATGAAGCGGATGAGTTGTAGGATGGCGTCTGGAGATTGGCTGTTGTTGGTGTTGAGTACTGAGGCTGTCGCAGCGATGCCGTCATCGTGGGGGATATTGGTGTCGAGTGCCAATACGTCCATCGTGGCGAGGAGTGTTCCTGGTTCAACTGGTCCGTGGGTGCTGAGTTTCTGTAAGAAGTCTGTAGTGTCGCGACAGAAGCTGGGGGTTCCCTGTACGATGGGTTTCAGAATGCCCTCGACGTATCCAGAGAGGTTCTCACACAGGGTTCCGTTGCCTGATACGATAAGACGTTCGGGTGTGTTGGCTTTGTGTATCTTTGGGAGGCAGTAGAAGTCTCCCACGCGGGGAGTACGTGGGATGAGAGCGCGTAGGATGTTTTGAAGGTCTGGATCGAAGGTCTTGATCAGTCTATTGAGTTGGCGGGTGTGTTCTTTGGTCGGATCTGCGGGTAGCTGTCTGTAGTGTTCCTGGTTGTCCAGTTGTCGGTATGCTTCTTTACAATAGTCCATTCTGTTCTGTATGACGATGGCTCCTCCTTTGTCCGCTGGTTTGATGACGATGTTGCGGTTGGTCTTGAGAGCGTGGATGGCGTTGCGTTGTGCTCGGGTGACATTCTGGACTGTCTTGTGAGTGCGGCTGATGAATCTGGCGTTGATGCATCTCCTGACAGCTTGAGCATACATGTCAAGCTTGGGGCAGCGACCCTCCGGAGGGGTCCAGTTTGACTCTTTTTTCTTCGGTTGCTGCACTGCGAGTCCCTCTGTCTGCTGTTCTGGATCATTGATTGTCTCATTGGGTTTGTTGCTGACATCTTGGGATTTGTGGAAGTATTCCCGGAGCCTCATTCTCCTGATGAATTCCTCCGTGTCTGCCGCGAGACCGATGGGGTCCATTTTGGTTGCAGGAAAGAATGCACCGCGGCATGGTACATCGGCGAGACCATGCAGACACTGAGACAACGTATGAACGAGCACCGCGCAACAATCGCCAGGCAGGATTGTTACCTCCCAGTCGGGGAACACTTCAGCAGTCAAGGACATTCAGCCTCGGATCTGCGGGTAAGCGTTCTCCAAGGCGGCCTTAGGAAAACACGACAACGCAAAATCATCGAGCAGAAACTGATAGCCAAGTTCCGCACTCATGAAGACGGTCTCAATCGGGATCTTGGGTTTATGTCACGATACATGACGTGATCCGGACTCGAGTCGTCGTTGGCTTGTTCACAGATGTGATTCCCAGTAAAAAAGTAAAAATTTTAAAGTTAATCGTTTTACATACAGACGGCAGCTTTTGACACGTTAGACCCCATGCTCCACCTCATTGTCTCAGTTGTATCTTGCTATGTCTTTGATGTGGTACCTTCCTGGCTGACCTGATTAACTTTATCACACCTCGGCAGATAAACAGTCAGGATGATTGAATTTAGTTGTCTGCAATTGTAAGTTACACATGCATTGTTCTCTATCTATATATGCTTTGACGATTCTGTATCTCCTCACTTCACCCGACGAAGGAGTTTTAACTCCGAAAGCTTGTGATTTAAAATAAAACTGTTGGACTATAACCTGGTGTTGTGCGACCTCTCAATTTTATAAATAGAGGCATAGAGTACAAAAGCAAGAAAGTTATGATGCACCTTTATAAACCACCGGTTAGGCCTCAGCAGGCAAATGATGTCCAATTCTGGCCACCACACTTTAGGAAGGATGTAGAGAGGGTGCAGAGGAGATTTACAAGAATGATATCGGGGATGTGGGATTTAAGTTACGTGGAGAGACTAAAGAAGCTGGGATTGTTCTACTTAAGAGTGGAAAAGGTTATGAGCGATTTACTAGAGATGTTCAATATCATCAGGAGTTTTGGTAGAATAGATTGGAAAAACTATTTCCACTGGCAGGAGGGTCCGTAACCAGAGAACGCATATTGAAGGTAAATGGCAAAAGAACCAGAGGGGAGATGAGGAGATTTTATTTTTAAGGTAATGAGTTATGATGATCTGGAATGCACTGCCTAAAAGGTGGTGGAAGCAGATTCAATGGTAACTCTCAAAAGGGAATTGGATAAATACTTGAAAAGGAAATATTTAAAGGTGTACGTGGAAAGTACAGGGACAGGCACGATGGGCCAGATGCCCTCCCATGCTGCATAATTCTATGATTCCGAAAAAGATGCTGTTAATGATCACCTAAAAAGTACATAGCAAAAGGAACAGTCAACAAGGCGTCAGATGTTATGGGTCAAACATAACAGCCGAACATAAATGTACATTTCTGTATCTCCTTTAACATGGGAGGCACTTCACATAACAGAGAGCAGCAGTGGAGCAGTTACGAGGGAGGACCAAAGGTTGTGTCGAAAAGATCAGGTCTGAGGAGGCTTGAGAGGCAGCGAAGAGTTTGTGGCTTTTAACTGTTTCTTATTCTGAAAATATTACGTGAAAGAAGCCATCCCCTATGGATAAGCCCTGCGAATACACAGGATCTGCTCAGACGAGGAGGAACGCGATGGACACCTACGGACGCTGAAAGACGTCCTCGTAAGAACGGGATATGACGCTCGACTCGTCGATCGACAGTTCCGACGGGCCACAGCGAAAAACCGCATAGACCTCCTCAGAAGGCGAACACGGGACACAACCAACAGAGTACCCTACGTCGTCCAGTACTTCCCCGGAGCGGAGAAACTACGCCATGTTCTTCGCAGCCTTCAACATGTCATCGATGACGACGAACACCTTGCTAAGGCCATCCCCACGCCTCCACTACTCGCCTTCAATCAGCCGCCTAAACTCAAAAGTACCATCGTTCGCAGCAAATTACCCAGCTGTCAGGAGAACAGCGACCACGACACCACACAACCCTGCCACGGCAAACTCTGCAAGACATGCCAGATCATCAACACAGATACCATCATCACACGTGAGGGCACTACCCACCAGGTACATGGTACATACTCATGTGACTCGGCCAACGTTGTCTACCTCATACGTTGCAGGAAAGGATGCCCCGGAGCATGGTACATCGGCGAGACCATGCAGACACTGAGACAACGTATGAACGGACACCGCGCAACAATCGCCAGGCAGGATTGTTACCTCCCAGTCGGGGAACACTTCAGCAGTCAAGGACATTCAGCCTCGGATCTGCGGGTTAGCGTTCTCCAAGGCGGCCTTCGAGATACACAACAACGCAAAATCATCGAGCAGAAACTGATAGCCAAGTTCCGCACCCATGAGGACGGCCTCAATAGGGATCTCGGGTTCATGTCACGCTACAGAACGTGACGCAACATCGTAGTCTGTCTTTCCAGCTTTTAAAAAAAAACACACAAAAAAAAAAAAGTTCGGAGCTCAACTGCAGACGGCAGCATTTGACACGTTGGACCCCCTGTGACCCACCTCATTGTCTTGGCTGTGCTCTGATGCGTCTTTGATGTAATGCCTCCCTAACAGATTGTATCTCTGCAGACAAGTCGCTCTCTGTGTATATATACTGTGTATTAGATTCCCTCACTGTACCTCTACCTGACGAAGGAGCAGCAGCTCCGAAAGCTCGTAATTTTAAATAAAACTGTTGGGCTATAACCTGTTGTTGTGCGACTTCTCATTTTTGTCCACCCCAGTCCAACACCGGCATCTCCGCATCATGAAAATATGTAAATGAAGAGTTGGACAAAGTAACTGAATAACCTGTCCCCGCCCCCAGTACAGGACACTATTGGATCCATGGCAACAATAACTCGGCATGAACAGGACAAGCTCCTCACCTGGGCCCCAAGTCCTGCTTGGCTTTTTCCTGATGTTTTGTGGAATTGACTTCATGTATCGCCATGCTCTTCGCTCCTTCTTGATCAGACAGCTGGTCACCTTTCTGCAGTTTACAGTCTCCTTCACTTCTCACAGGTTCTGTTCCTTCACCACAGGAGAGTTGCTCATTGGCTGAAAATACATTAGCACAAGATTAGAGAAAGCTGGGCTTTGTGATTGCTCTCCCCCACTCAGAGCATCTGCTGCTTTCTGAATGAAGAGGGATGAGCAGTGTGAGCAATGTCAGAGTATTACTGAGAGGGGTGTGAGGAGCATCAGCAAGTATTACCGAGAGGCAGATGAGGTATGTCAGAGAACATAATAGAGAGGTGTGGCGTATATCATGGAGCATTAGCGAGACAGGTGAGCAGTATGTTAGGGTCTGTTACCAAGAGAAGTGTGGGACATATAGAACGTTACAGCATTAAATAAGGGGTCTATCAGAGAGCGTTACAATGAGGGGTGTGGGACGTATTATGGAATGTTGTGAGGGGGTATGGGGTATATTATAGAATGGTATTGTGAGGGGCTATGGGGTATATTATAGAATGGTGTGGTGAGGGGCTATGGGGTATATTATAGAATGGTGAGGGGGTATGGGGTATATTATAGAATGGTTATGGGGTATATTATAGAATGGTGAGGGGGTATGGGGTATATTATAGAATGGTGTGGTGAGGGGGTATGGGGTATATTATAGAATGGTGTGGTGAGGGGGTATGGGGTATATTATAGAATGGTGTGGTGAGGGGGTATGGGGTATATTATAGAATGGTGTGGTGAGGGGGTATGGGGTATATTATAGAATGGTGTGGTGAGGGGGTATGGGGAATATTATAGAAAGGTGTGGTGAGGGGGTATGGGGTATATTATAGAATGGTGTGGTGAGGGGGTATGGGGTATATTATAGAATGGTGTGGTGAGGGGGTATATTATAGAATGGTGTGGTGAGGGGGTATGGGGTATATTATAGAATGGTGTGGTGAGGGGGCATGGGGTATATTATGGAATGATATTGTGAGGGGGTATGGAGTATATTATGGAATGATATTGTGAGGGGGTATGGGGTATATTATGGAATGATATTGTGAGGGGGTATGGGGTATATTATGGAATGATAGTGAGGGGGTATGAGGTATATTATAGAATGGTATTGTGAGGGGGTATGGGGTACATTATAGAATGATATTGTGAGGGGGTATGGGGTATATTATGGAATGATAGTGAGGGGGTATGGGGTATATTATAGAATGGTATTGTGAGGGGGTATGAGGTATATTATAGAATGATATTGTGAGGGGGTATGGGGTATATTACAGCAATATGTGGGGTTATTCCAGTAATTGTTTTTCCTGACATGTGCAGCTTGACTGTAACATTGCTGCTTGTTCCAGTGTTGAACATAAGAATATAAGAAATAGGAGCTGGAGTAGGCCATTTGGCCCTTCAAGCCTGCTCTGCCAGTCAACAAGATCATGGTTGATCTTCTACCTCAACTCCACTCTCCTGCACTATCCCCATATCCCTTAATTCCCTTAGTTCCCAAAAATTTATCGACCTCTGTCATGAATATATTCAACGACTGAGCATCCACAGCTCTCTGGGGTAGAGAATTCCAAATATTCACAACTCTTTGAGTGAAGAAATTTCTTGTCATCTCAGTCCTAAATGGCCGACCCCTTATTCTGAGACTGTGACCCCATGTTCCAGATTCCCCAGCATTAACCCTGTGAAGCCCCTTAAAAATTTTATGGGGGAAACATTCGGTTGATTTGCGCCTCCCGTTAGTGCCCTAAGAGGGCGCTAACAGTGCGCAAAGCAACTAGTGAAATTTAGCGGGAGGTTAGCGGCGGCGCTAATGTTAGCGCCCCGCGTCGCTGCGCCTCCAGGGATGACGTCATCGCCATGCGCTGCGCCCCGGCCGTGATCTTTGGTAGCGCCCCCTGACTTACTGCCAGACGCTATGTCCGACAGGGCGGCGCAAATTAAAGGGGAGGTACAGGGAGGCCATTTTCGTTGCTGGCCACCTGCCATCACCTGCCCCCGGCCTCCTATGAAGCCCCCCTCCACGGGGTGCCGGCTGCGCTCCGTGAGCCTGGCACTTAAGAGGAGTGCCGGTCTCTTTTGCCGGCACGTCGATCCCTGGTGGCCGAGCTGGGCCTCGGGTCGCTCTGCGCTAGGCCCCACACCATTAATAAGGGGAGGAAGGCCTGCGGTACCGCGGTGCGACGTCTACCTCGCAGCTTACTTTCCCACCTAACTTTGTATCATCAGCAAACTTGGATACGTTACACTCAGTCCCTTCATTTAAGTCATTAATATAGATTGTGAATAGCTGAGGCCCAAGCACTGATCTTTGCCATACCCTGCTAGTTACAACCTGCCAACCCAAAAAGTCCTGTTGTGGTTGGAGTTTCTCTGCAGCTGCTGGTAGCCTCACAGCCGACAGTCAATTCCCAATTCATCTTCCCTGCAGTATTTGTGGAAGTTGTTTCCCTTTTGTTCAGAAACCCAGAAGAGCCGAGGCCCAGAGTACAGACACAGCCAAGGTTGAAGAAAGACTGGGTTAATGATGGAGTGTCTGTCGGGAATGTTCTGCCCACATCAGGGTCGTCTCATTGAAATGACTGGGCTGAGATATGGTGTGAAGGGGAGGCGTCTGTATCCTCGACACAAGCTGCTGTTTATCCGCTGCTTAAACCCATAGGTGTGACCATCACTTCTAAAGGCTGTTACCATCTTACTCACCCTGGTGGTCCCCAGTCTCTGTTTGCACTCTCCCGTTTCCCATTGCTGACAAGGTGACTGCTGGAATAACTGAGCTGTGATATAAACAGTAACAAAAGGAATATTAAAACATTTCATTATAAAGTACGTGTTTCTTCTTCAATCCTGATGCGGAGATGCCGGTGTTGGACTGGGGTGGACAAAAATGAGAAGTCGCACAACACCAGGTTATAGTCCAACAGTTTTATTTAAAATTACGAGCTTTCGGAGCTGCTGCCCCTTCGTCAGGTAGAGGTACAGTGAGGGAATCTATTACACAGTATATATACACACAGAGAGCAATTTGTCTGCAGAGATACAATCTGTTGTAGGCATTACATCAAAGACACATCAGAGTACAGCTAAGACAATGAGGTGTGTCACAGGGGGTCCAACGTGTCAAATGCTGCCGTCTGCAGTTGAGCTTTTAACCTATTTTTTTCTTTTTTTTTTTCTTTGGTTGTTTTTTTTTGTGTTTTTTCTTTTTAAAAACTGGAAAGACAGACAACGATGTCGAGTCACGTTCTGTAGCGTGACATGAACCCGATAGCCCTATTGAGACCGTCCTCATGGGTGCGGAACTTGGCTATCAGTTTCTGCTCGATGATTTTGCGTTGTCGTGTGTCTCGAAGGCCACCTTGGAGAACGCTAACCCGCAGATCCGAGGCTGAATGTCCTTGACTGCTGAAGTGTTCCCCGACTGGGAGGTAACAATCCCAGGTAAAAAAAAAACAAAGAAAAAAAAAGTTAAAAGCTCAACTGCAGACGGCAGCATTTGACACGTTGGACCCCCTGTGACCCACCTCATTGTCTTAGCTGTACTCTGATGTGTCTTTGATGTAATGCCTACAACAGATTGTATCTCTGCAGACAAATTGCTCTCTGTGTGTATATATACTGTGTAATAGATTCCCTCACTGTACCTTTACCTGACGAAGGGGCAGCAGCTCCGAAAGCTCGTAATTTTAAATAAAACTGTTGGACGATAGCCTGGTGTTGTGCGACTTCTCATTCTTCAATCCTGACAGCATTACAGATCTCAACTAAAGAATTATGAGTGCTACTAATCTCAGGACACTTTCACAGGGCTTCCCAGACCTGTTTGGGCCTATTTGGTCAATCAATGACACCAACTGCTAGTACTTCTGTTACTAAAAACAATTTATCTACCTCCACGAATTAATCTCGCTCCGCTATCATCTCTCCTTTCTGTTACTGAAATCCTGATTCATCAATTCATCATCTCGAGGCTTGACTTCTCAAATGCCCTCCCACTGGCCTCCAAATCTCTATGCATTGGGGGTGTTCTGGGGGAGTTTGGACCTGTACAGGCCGGATAGGTTGCACCTCAACAGGACCGGAACCCATATCCTCGCAGGGAGGTTTGCTAGTGATGTTGGGGAGGGTTTAAACTAATTTGGCAGGGGTATGGGCACCAGGATGTAACGTTAGTAAGGGGAAATAAAGTGGGATTGGGAGAGGCAGAGAGCACTAAAGTAAGAAATAGTACGGTATTAGGTGGGGTCCAACTAAGAGAGAATACAGGATGGTCTAAGATGGGTCTACAGTGTATGTATGTGAACGTACGAAGCGGAGTAAACAAGGTAAGTGAGCTGCAGGCACAAATAGCCACATGGCAATATTCTGACGAAAGGTCATCGAACTGAAACGTTAACTCGGTTTCTCTCTTCACAGATGCTGCCTGACCTGCTGAGTGTGTCCAGCATTTTCTGTTTTTATTGGCAATATGAGGTTGTGGCAATAACTGAGACCTGGCTCAAAAAAGGCCAGGATTGGGTATTAAATATTCCTGGTAATAAGGTGTTCAGGAAAGATAGGGAAGGGAAGGGAAGGAAAGATAAGAGGTGGTGTGGCGGTATTGGTTAAGGAGAATGTTACAGTGCTGGAGAGGGAGGATGTCCTGGAGGGGTCAAGGACAGAATCTATACGGCTAGAGTTAAGAAATAATAGCGGTGCCATTACACTACTAGGTGTATTCTATAGACCACCATGTAGTGGGAAAGATATGGAAGAGCAAATTTGCAGAGAAATTACAGAGAGGTGCAAGAACTATAGAGTAGTAATAATGGCGAATTCAACTAACCTAATATAGACTGGGATCGTAATTGTGTTAAGGGCAGAGAAGGGGAAGAATTTCTGAAGTGTGTTCAAGTGAACATTCTTGATCAGTATGTTTCCGGCCCGACGAGGGAGGAGGCATTGCTGGATCTGGTTCTGGGGAATGAGGTGGGTCAAGTGGAGCAAGTGTCAGCAGGGGAACATTTAGGGAACAGTGATCATAATATCATAAGATTTAGATTAGCTATGGAAAAGGACAGGGAGCAATCTAGAATAAACATGTTTAACTGAGGGAAGGCCAATTTCAGTGGGATAAGAACGGATCTGGCCCGGGTAAACTGGAATCAAAGATTGGCAGGCAAAACTGTAATGGAACAATGGGCTGCCTTTAAAGAGGGAATAGTTTGGGTACAGTCAAGGTACATTCCCGCAAGGGGGAAAGCTAGGGCAACTAAAGTCAGAACTCCCTGGATGACGAAACAGATACCCAACATGATGAAGCAGAAAAAGAGCACGTATGACAGATGTCAGGTTGCAAATACATCTGAGAATCAGGCTATACCTGTATATAGAAAGGTCAGAGGAGAAGTGAAAAAGAAAAGAGGGGCAAAGAGATGGTATGCGAATAGAATGGCAGCCAACATAAAAGGTAATCCAAAAGTCTTCTATAGGCATATAAATAGTAAAAGGGTAGTAAGAGTAGGGGTGGGGGACCAAAAAGGAGACCTATGCATGGAGCCAGAGGGTATGGCTGAGGTACTAAACAAGTACTTTGTTTCTGTCTTCACCAAGGAAGAGGATGCTGCCATAGACATAATGAAGGAGGTGGTAGTGGAGACACTTGATAGAATAAAAATTGATAAAGAAAAGGTATCGGAAAGGCTGGCTGTACTTAAAGTAGATAAATCACCAGGAGCGGATGTGATGCATCCTAGGATGCGGAGGGAATTGAGGGAGGAAATCGCGGAGATACTGGCCATAATATTCCAATCCTCCTTAGATACAGGAGGTGGTGCCAGAGGACTGGAGAATTGCAAATGTTACACCACTGTTCAAAAAAGAGTGTAAAGATAAACCCAGCAACTACAGGCCAATCATTTAACCTCGGTAGTGGGGAAGCTTTTAGAAACAGTAATCAGGGACAAAATTAACAGTCACTTGGATAGGTGTGGATTAATTAAGGAACGCCAGCATGCATTTGTTAAAGGCAAATCATGTTTAACTAACTTGACTGAGTTTTTTGATGAGGTAAGAGAGGGTCGATGAGGGCAATGCGGTTAACGTGGTGTACATGGACTTCCAAAATGCGTTCGACAAAGTGCCACATAATAGGCTCGCCAGCAAAG